>JAFBJX010000177.1:0-21016 GCA_016801845.1 Polydactylus sextarius | reverse complement strand
AGGCACCTGGAGGAGCAGGAGAGTAGGGCTGCACGTACAGAATGTGCAGGCAAGACAACTGGAATGACAAAGAAAGAAACTGAAAAAGTAAAAGAAGGCTGAGCAAAAAGCACAAAAGCAGAAGGAGAAGGAGGAGAAGGAAGCCAAGAAACAGAAGAAGAAATGGATATGGAGTTGGGGGCAGAAGAAGGAGAAGTGTGATAGTGAGCAGGTGGAGGAGGAGTCTGCTGGTTGTTGACACTAACAACCTTAGCTCCTCTCCTTCATTACCCCTACAACTCACCTCCTTCACCCTACTTCTTTCCCATCTCCATTGACTTTCTCTCCTTCCACCATCCTATCTTCCCCATCTCTCCTTTTGCTACATTCCCCCACGCCGTCTCTCTCTCTTTCTTTCACCACTTACCCTCTCTCTCTCTCTCTACCCCCCCAACCCTCTCCCTCTTACCCCCCCACCCCCCACCCCTACCCTAACTGTCTCTCTACACCCTCTAACTCTCTCTCTCTCTCTTTCACCACTTTCACCCCTCCAAGAACCGCCACCTTGCCGTGGTGGAGGGGCTTACGTACCATACTGACCCTAGGAGCTGTGTTCTGTCAGGGGGCTTTAGGGTCTCCCAAGACAAGTGCTCCTGGGGGAAGGGTCAAACTAAGAGCGGTTCATAGAATTCTGATTTTAAAAAATCAAAAACACCCTACCAGGAGGCTCACCGGGGCCCTGCCCTGGAGCCAGGCCTGGCAAAAGGACTCCATTGTTCTGCCAATGTACTCAAGTCAAAGTCAAAGTTGCTTGTTTTTTTTTTTTTGTTTTTTTTTTTTCTATTTCAAAATGGAAATATCACAACAATGAGTGTCTCTTGCAACTTTATTGGAACAAAACATCTTTATTGATGTTTTGCTGCAATAAAGTTGTAGGGCAGGTCAAACCTGTCCCCTTTTGGGGGGGGGGGGGGGTTTAAAACTGCAACTTTTTCTTTCAAAAGGGGGAAAAAATTGCAGCTTTGACTTGCTCTCGCAACTTTATTCATATAGTAGTATGATTGTAGTGATATATATATATTAAATGATATATAGTATGATAGTAGCATGATAGTATGATTATTCATAGCCCTTTTAAAGTGGAACAAAACCCCAAACAAAAACGCTGCAACTTGTCTTGCAACTTTGACGTGTTCTCGAATCTTTATTGCAACAAAACATCTATTAGAACTATTTCAATTGTTTTGTTACGACAAACTTGGGGATCCAGGCAAACAGCTGAAATATTTTTAATAGACATTTGTCGCAATAAAGTTAGTGGAGAGTAGCTAATAAAAGGAGCTGCAACTTTATTGCGACAAAGCGCCTAAGAACTTTTTTTCTTATTTTTTTGAGAAAAAATGCTAAAGATTCAGGTAAATTGAGCAGCGTTCCCCAAGATTACAAAATCTTGTAAGTAAAATTTCATGACTAGTTCTGTGTTATACATGTGAAGTTGTACCAGTTGATTGCAACAAAAAACACCTAAAAATGTTCTTTAAAAAGGTATTTTTGTTGTAAAGGGGCCCTCCAAGAACTTTTTTTGGTTTTTGGTAACAATTGCAATCTAAGCGCTCAAAAAGTTGCAACTTGATTGCAACAAAAAACACCTGAAAATGTTTTTCAAAAAGAAATTTTGTTGTAAAGGGGTGGAATTTAACTCCACCCTGCCACTTAACTTTTCTTTTTTGCAACTTTTACCAAACAATGCCCTGCAAAATGTTACAGCTTTTGTTGTAACACAGCCACCTGAAATGTTTTCAAAAGGTATTTATTGTAAAAAGAGGTGGGGATTTAACTTGACCCTCTCTGCAACTTTTTTTTTTGGTAACTTAATTGCACCCAACACCCTGTAATGATGCCAAAAGGCACTGGAGGAGCAGCTGGCCCACCCAGGAGCCGACAGGCACCTGAGGAGCAGCCGCCCACCCAGGATGCCGACAGGCACTCATGGAGCAGCTCGCCTCCCCACCAGGGACGCCAGGCACTTCATGGAGTGAAGCGAGCCTTCAACCAGGGATGCCAAAAGGCACCTGAGGAGCAGCTCGCCTCCACCAGGGACGCCAAAAGGCACTGAGGAGCAGCCGTTTCACCCAGGACGCCGACAGGCATTTGGCGGAGAGCCAGCCTCCCCTATCAGGGACGCTTTGCTAGGCACTCTGAGAGTAGCCAGCTCACCCAGGATACAGGTTTCTTGGCGGAGCAGTTTCCAACCAGGACGCCGGGGCACTTCTGGAGGAGCAGCCTGGCCCAACCAGGACGCTGTAGGGACTCATGGAGAAGTCACTGCACCAGGACGCAAGGCACTTGAGGAGCAGCTCGGCTTCACCTCCAGGACGCCAAAAGGCAGCCCATGGAGCAGCTCGCCTCCAACCAGAATTAAAAAGGCACTGAGGAGCAGCTGTCTCCACCCAGGACGCCGAGAGGCACTCACATGAGCAGTTAGCTCAACCAGGATGCCAAAGGCACTCTGGAGGAGCAGCTCGCCCAACCAGGACGCTGGCTAGGGACCTGGCGAGCAAGCCGGCCCAACCAGACGCCAGGCACCTGGAGGGAGCAGCTGAGAGGCACCCAGGAGCTGACAGGCACTCATGGAGTAGCCTGGCCCAACCAGAATGCCAAAAGGCACTTGGAGGAGCAGCTTGCGCCACCGAGACGCCAGAGACGCCAATGAGCAGGCACCAGGGATGCTGTACCTGAGCAGTTTCCTGCCTCCACCCAGGACGCCGACAGGCACCTGGCGGAGCAGCTCGGCCTCCACCCAGGACGCCGACTGGTACCTGGAGGAGCAGCTAGCTCACCCAGGGATGCCAAAAGGCACTCTGGCGTGAGCAGCTACTCTCCACCAGGGCGATGCCAGGCACCTGAGGAGTGAAGCTCGCCTCCACCCAGGACGCCGACAGGCACCTGGCGGAGCAGCTCGCTTCCACCCTAGGATGCCGTGCCAAAAGGCACCCACTAGAAGTGGCAGCAGCTTCAGCCTCCACCCAGGATGCCAAAAGGCACCTGGCGGAGCAGCCTCAGCCCACCCAGGGGCACGCCAAAGGCACCTGGAGGAGCAGCTCGCCTCACCCAGGACGCCACAGGCACCTGGCGGGAGCAGCTAGCCTCCACCCAGGACGCCAAAAGGCACCTGGAGGAGCAGCTCGCCCACCCAGGACGCCGAGAGGCACCTGGAGGAGCAGCTACGCCTCCAACCAGGACGCCGACAGGCACCTGAGAGGAGCAGCCCGCCTCACACCAGGACGCCAAAGGCACTCTGGAGGGCAGTCCCAGCCTCCACCCAGGATGCCAAAAGGCACCTGGCGGAGCAGCTAGCCTCCACCCAGGGACGCCAAAGGTACCTGGAGGAGCAGCTCGCCTCCACCCAGGACGCCCGACAGGCACCTGGCTGGAGCAGCTAGCCTCCACCAGGATGCCAAAAGGCACCTGGAGGAGCAGCCGGCCCACCCAGGATGCCGAAGGCACCTGGCCCGGAGCAGCTCGCCTCCACCAGGGACGCCAACAGGCACCTGGTGGAGCAGCTACGCCTCCAGGGCGCTTAAAGACAATTCCGAACAGAAGTAGTCCTCCACCCAGGAATGCCAAAAGGCACCTGGAGGAGCAGCTCGCCTCCACCCAGGACGCCACCAAGCACCTCAAGGCACCTGGACGCCGACAGGAACCTGGCGGAAGCAGCTCAGCCTCCACCCAGGACGCCACAGGCACCTGGAGGAGCAGCTCGCCTCCACCCAGGATGCCGAGAGGCACCTGGCGGAGCAGCTTCGCCTCCAACCAGGACGCCAAAAGGCACCTGGGAGCAGCTGCGCCTCCACCCAGGACGCCGACAGGCACCTGGCGGAGCAGCCGCCTGCCTCCAACCAGGACGCCAAAAGGCACCTGGAGGAGCAGCTCGCCTCCAACCAGGACGCCGACAGGCACCTGGCGGAGCAGCTCGCCTCCAACCAGGACGCCAAAAGGCACCTGGAGGAGCAGCTCGCCTCCACCCAGGACGCCAAAAGGCACCTGGAGGAGCAGCTCGCCTCCACCCAGGATGCCGACAGGCACCTGGCGGAGCAGCTAGCCTCCCACCAGGATGCCAAAAGGCACCTGGAGGAGCAGCTCGCCTCCACCCAGGACGCCTACAGGCACCTGGCGGAGCAGCTCGCCTCCACCCAGGACGCCGACAGGCACCTGGCGGAGCAGGCTCCACCCAGGATGCCAAAAAGGCACCTGGAGTAGCAGCTCGCCTCCACCCAGGACGCCAACAGGCACCTGGCGGAGCAGCTAGCCTCCACCCAGGACGCCAAAAGGCACCTGGAGGAGCAGCTCATCTCCACCCAGGACGCCGACAGGCACCTGGCGGAGCAGCTCAGCCTCCACCCAGGACGCCAAAGGCACCTGGAGGAGCAGCTCGCCCTCCACCAGGACGCCGACAGGCACCTGGCGGAGCAGCTCTTTCCCACCAGGACGCCAAACAGGCACCTGGAGGAGCAGCTCGCCTCCACCCAGGATGCCAACAGGCACCTGGAGGGAGCAGCTCCCCAGGACGCCAACAGGCCAGGAGCAGCTCGCCTCCACCCAGGATGCCAACAGGCACCTGGCGGAGCAGCTCGCCTCCACCCAGGATGCCAAAAGGCACCTGGAGGAGCAGCTCGCCTCCACCCAGGACGCCGACAGGCACCTGGAGGAGCAGCTCACCTCCACCCAGGACGCCGACAGGCACCTGGCGGAGCAGCTAGCCTCCACCAGGGCCGCCAAAAGGCACCTGGAGGAGCAGCTCGCCTCCACCCAGGACGCCTACAGGCACCTGGAGGAGCAGCTCGCCTCCACCCAGGACGCCGAGAGGCACCTGGCGGAGCAACTAGCCTCCACCCAGGACGCCGACAGGCACCTGGAGGAGCAGCTCGCCTCCACCCAGGACACCATCAGGCACCTGGAGGAGCAGGAGAGTAGGGCTGCACGTACAGAATGTGCAGGCAAGACAACTGGAATGACAAAGAAAGAAACTGAAAAAAGTAAAAAGAAGGCTGAGCAAAAAGCACAAAAGCAGAAGGAGAAGGAGGAGAAGGAAGCCAAGAAACAGAAGAAGAAATGGATATGGAGTTGGGGGCAGAAGAAGGAGAAGTGTGATAGTGAGCAGGTGGAGGAGGAGTCTGCTGGTTGTTGACACTAACAACCTTAGCTCCTCTCCTTCATTACCCCTACAACTCACCTCCCTTCACCCTACTTCTTTCCCATCTCCATTGACTTTCTCTCCTTCCACCATCCTATCTTCCCCATCTCTCCTTTTGCTACATTCCCCCACCCTGTCTCTCTCTCTTTCTTTCACCACTTACCCTCTCTCTCTCTCTCTACCCCCCCAACCCTCTCCCTCTTACCCCCCCCACCCCCCACCCCTACCCTAACTGTCTCTCTACACCCTCTAACTCTCTCTCTCTCTTTCTTTCACCACTTTCACCCCTCCAAGAACCGCCACCTTGCCGTGGTGGAGGGGCTTACGTACCATACTGACCCTAGGAGCTGTGTTCTGTCAGGGGGCTTTAGGGTCTCCCAAGACAAGTGCTCCTGGGGGAAGGGTCAAACTAAGAGCGGTTCATAGAATTCTGATTTTAAAAAATCAAAAACACCCTACCAGGAGGCTCACCGGGGCCCTGCCCTGGAGCCAGGCCTGGCAAAAGGACTCCATTGTTCTGCCAATGTACTCAAGTCAAAGTCAAAGTTGCTTGTTTTTTTTTTTTTTTTTTCTATTTCAAAATGGAAATATCACAACAATGAGTGTCTCTTGCAACTTTATTGGAACAAAACATCTTTATTGATGTTTTGCTGCAATAAAGTTGTAGGGGCAGGTCAAACCCGTCCCCTTTTTGGGGGGGTGGGTGGGTTTAAAACTGCAACTTTTTCTTTCAAAAGGGGGAAAAAATTGCAGCTTTGACTTGCTCTCGCAACTTTATTCATATAGTAGTATGATTGTAGTGATATATATATATTAAATGATATATAGTATGATAGTAGCATGATAGTATGATTATTCATAGCCCTTTTAAAGTGGAACAAAACCCCAAACAAAAACGCTGCAACTTGTCTTGCAACTTTGACGTGCTCCCGAATCTTTATTGCAACAAAACATCTATTAGAACTATTTCAATTGTTTTGTTGCGACAAACTTGCGGGATCCAGTCAAAGTTGCGATTTCTTTCCCCCTCCTTCGCAGGTAAAACAAATAAAAACCACTGCAACTTTTCTCGTGTTTCTGATAGACATTTTGTTGCAATGTAGTTGTAAGAGGGGAAAAAACAAACAAAAGAAAACAAGAAAATGCTGCAACGTCAACTTGATCTTGCAACTTTATTGCAAGCAAACAGCTGAAATATTTTTAATAGACATTTTGTCGCAATAAAGTTGCTGGAGTAGCTAATAAAAGGGAGGGGTTAAAAAAGGGGAAGGGAAGGGGGGGGGCCCCCGGGAAAATTAAAACTCCCCCCAACCCCTAACCCCCCAAAAACCCAATCCCCCACCCAGACCCCCTAACCCCCCCAAAAAACCCCCAAACATTCCCCCCCCCCCCCCCCCCCAAAAACACCCCCCCCCCCCCCCAACCCCCCACCCCCCACCCCCCCCCAACCAAGGGGGCCCCCAAACCCCCCTCCCCAAAAACCCCCCAGCCCCCCCGGGCCAAAACCCTGGGGATCCTACCCGGGGACGAAGGCCCGGGGGCCCGGGCCCCACCCGGGCCCGAAGGGAAAACCTGGGGAGCGCCCCCTAAAAAAATTCCCCAAGCCTACGGCCCGGCCCTGGAGGGGGCCCCGGCCCCCAAAGGGCCCCAAGGACCTAAGCAAAGCCCAAACCCGGGGGGGCCCTTTCCCAAAGATCCCCCCAGGCCCGGGCCCGGGGAACAAACCCCCAAGGGCGGGAAAGGGGGAAACCCCCCCCGGGGGTAAAAACTCCCCCCAAAGGGGGGAAAAAATGGGGACCCCGGCCCCCCGGGCCCAAAAATTTGGGGGGGGTTTTAAAAAAAAGGGAAAGGGAAGTAGCAAAATTTTGGGGTTTAGGAAAAACCCCCACCCAAGAAAGGCCCTGGGGCACACCCCCAAACCCAAAGCCACCCCAAGATTATCCCATGGGGCCAAAATTTTGGGGACCAGCAAACCCCCCCTTTTTTCCCCCCCCCGGGGGAAACCCCCCCCCCCAGACCCCCGGCCCCTGGGGGACAGGGGGAAAAGAAAAGGAAGGGGCAAACAAAAGCCCAAAAGTCCCCAAAGGCCCCGGGGCCCCGGGCATTTTAACCCAAGGAAAATTTAAAACCCCCAAAAGGGGGGTGGAAAAGCAATTTAAAACCCGGACGCCTTTTAAAAGGACCGGGGGGCCCCCCCAAAGGAGAAAAGGCATTGGGGAACTGGGCCCCCCAAAAGGGGGGGGAAATTTAAAAAAAACCCCCCAAAAAGGGAAATGGGGAGGAAAAACCCAAAGGGCTAAAAGGTTGGGGGGGGCCCCTGGGAACTTTTTTTGAAAAAAAAAAAAACCCCAAAAAGGATGGGGGAAATAAAAATTGAAAGCAAAAAGGTTTGGGGGGGAAAAACTACCCCCCCCCCCTTTTTTCCCCCCCACCCAAAAGGGTTTTTTTAAACACCCCCCAAAAAAATTTTGGGGGTGGCCCCCCCCCCAACCCCTTTTTTAAAAACCCCACCCCTTTTTTTACCCCAAACCCCAAGGCCCAAACTTTTTTTTTCCCAAATTTCCGCCCCCAGGGGGGGGGCAGGCCCAACCCTACAAAAGGGTTTTGGGGCGCCCTAAAAACCCAAAAAAACAAAAGCCAACCACTTTAAAAACCCCACCGGGATTTCCCCCTTTAAAAAAACCCAAAAAGGCCCCTTTAAATAAAATTTTTTTGTTTTTAAAACCCAAAAGCCTTTAAAATAAAAACAAACCCCCAAGGGAAAAAGGGGGGAAAAAGGCCCGGCCCCGGGGGGGGGGAACTCTGGAAAATGCATTTAAAAGGGCAATTTCAAAAAAAGGAATTAAAAAGAAATTAATGACAAAAGAAATAAAAAGAAAGGGGCCCTAAAAAAAGGGAAGCAAAAAAAAAAAGCTTTTAAAACCCAAGGTCAAAAGGGGGTCCCCAAAACCCTTCCTCCTTCAAAACCCTTAAACCCCCCCTTTCTTTTTTTTCCCAAAAAACCCCCATAAAAAAAAGAACCCCAAAGGGTTTTTTCCCCCCCCCAAACCCCCCCCAAAATTTTTTAAACCCCCAAAAAATTTTAAAAGGGCCTAAACCCAACCCTTTTTAAAACTACCCCCCCCCCCCCTTTTTTTTTTTTTCCCCAAATTATTTTCCCCCCAACCCCCCCAAAACCCAAAAAAAATTTGGGGGCCCAACCCCCTAACTCTTTTTTTTTCTCCCTTCCAAAACTTTTGTTTTTTTTTTTTTTTCCCAAAAATAAATTTAAAAACCCTAAAGTTTCCGGGAAATTTTTAAAAAAGGTTTTCCTTTTTTTTAAAAAACTTTTTTTGGGGGAAAAATAACTTTTCCAAAAAAAAAGGGGGGTTTAGTAAAAATATTTTTGGGGTTTTTTTAAATTTTTTTTTGTTTTTTTTTTTTTAAAAAAAAAAAATTTTCAAAACTTTAGGGGTTTTTTGGGAAAAAAAAAAATTTTTTTTTTTTTTTTTCAAAAATTGACCAAAAAAAAAAACCCCCTTTTGGGGTTTTTTAAAATAAATTTTTAAAAAAAACCAAAAAAAATTTTTTTTAACTTTTTTCTGTTTGTTTATGAGAAAAAAATTTTTAAAAAAATTAAAAATTTTTTAAAAATTGTTAAAAATTTAAAATAAAAAGCCCTTTTAAGTTTAAAACCCAAAACCCTTTCTTTTTTAAAAAAAACGACCGTTTGAATTTTTAAACAAAAATTTTAAAAAATTATTTTTTGTTTTTTGGCCCAAAAAAAACCCCCCAAAAAGTTTTTTTTCCCTCAAAATTTTTCAAAAAAAGAAAACTTATTTTTGGTTAAAAAATGTTTTAAAAAAAAAGAGGGGAAACCCAATAAAAAAAAATCGCCCCCAACCCGTCGGGCATTTTTTGCAAAAAACCCAAAAAATTTTTTTTAAAATTTTTTAAAAAGGGGGGGGATTTGGGGGAAAACTTTTTCCCCCCAACCCAAAAATTCCTTTTTGAAAAAAACCCAAAAGTGGGGGAAAATTTGGGGGGGCCCAACCCCCCCCCTTTTTTGCCGGGGGGAAACAAAAAAGGGAAAAATGCAAACCCCTAAGCCCAAAATTTTTTTTTTAAAACCCTTTTTTTTTCCTTTTTAAAGCTCCCAAAAAAAGGGCCCAAACTTTTCCCCCAAAAACCCAAAAAAAAAGTAAAAAGGGGAAAATTTTAAAAATAAACCCCAAAAAGCTTTTTTTAAAAAAGGGGAACCCCCCAAAAAAAGGCAAATTATTCCCCAAAAAACACCGGGGGTTTTCCCCCGGGGGAAGGGAAAAGGAATGATAAACGCCCCTTTAATTTTTTTTAAAACCCACCCCAAACACGGGAAAAACCCCCACAGAAGGGGGAGGAAACCGCCCCAAAAAAACCCTGGGGTGAAAAACCCCCCCCCCAACCTGTCCCCAAAAACCCGCCAAGCACCCCGGCCATGGCCCCCCCCAAAACCCCCGGGAAAAAAAACCCCAATCTTCCCTAAGGGGCCCCGGAAAAGGGGGGTTTAAACCCAAAACCAACATCCCCCAGGCCCTGGGGAATTTCCCCAAAAAAAAAGGGGGGGCCCCCCAAACCCAACCGGAAATAAACCCCCCAGGGGACACTCGGGAGACCCCCCACCCCCCCAAAGGAAAAAGGTTTTTTAAGGGACCCCAAACCCGGGGGGCCGGTTCCCCCAAACCCCAAAGGGCCCCAAATCCTCCCACCAACCAAAAGGATTTTAAACCCCAAAAACCCTAAACCCCCAAGGGAGGGAAAGGCGGAAAAAAAAAGGGGGAAAGAAACGGTTTGGAGGGAAATTACCCAAGAAAAGCAGGGGGAAAAGGAGAAAGGGACCGGGACAGGGGGAAAAAAAGAAATTTTAAAAGGGGGCGGGTGCCCTCCCCAAAGCCCCCTTTCCCCCTTTCACCCCAACCAAACCCAACCCCCTTTTTTCCCCCCAACCCCACCCTTTTGGGCCACCCCCCACCCCCCCACATTTTTCCCCTCCCCCCAACCCCCCCAAACACCTAACGCCTCCCCCCCCCCCTTTCACCCCACCCCCAAAACCCCCCCGGGGGGGCCCCAAGGACCCTGGGGGGGCCCTGTTTCCCCGGCCCCAGGCCCAAAGGGCCCCCCAAAGGGCGGGCCCTGGGGGAAAAAAGCCCCCAAAACCCTTTTAAAAAAACCCCTGGGGAGGCTCCCCCCCGGGCCCCCCGGACCTTTGGGGCAAAGGGGGGAAACCAAAGAAAGCAGGGCCTTTTTTTGGGGCCCCTAAAAAGGGGAAACCCAAACAAGGATTTGGGACTTTACCCCCCAAAGGCAAAAGTTTGGGGCAAAAACCGGGCCCGGTTGGGGAGTTTAAACCCCAAAATTTTTTTAAAGGGCCCCCCAAACCCCCCAAGGGGGGAAAAATTTAAGAAAGGGTGGGGCACTAAAAAATTTACCGGGGACCCCCCCAAAAAAGCCAAGGCCTTGGGGCAACCCCCCGGGGATTTTTAAAAAAAACCCCCCCAAAGATTTCAAGGGCCACCCGGGGCCACCCCGAAGGTTTTCCCCCCCCCCAAAAAAACCCTCCAAACCCCCCCCCAAACCCTGGGGCAGGTAAAAGGGGCCCAAAAAAAGACTGCCCAAAAGGGGCCCAAACCCTGGAATATTAAAAAAAGCAAAAAAAAAAAAAAAGGGGGGAAACCAAAAAGGGAGTGAAATTTTGCCCCAAAGGGGAAAGTTTTTTTTTGGGGAAAAAATCCTTAAAAAAGGGTTTTTCCCAACCTCCCCCCCAAACCCCAAAACCAAATTCCCCTTTAAAAAACCCCCATTTTTACCCCCACCCCCCCCAAAATTTTTTTCCCCCCCCAATTTTTTTCCCAACAACCCCCCCAAAATTTTTTCCAAAAAAAAAAACCCCCTAAAATTTTCAAAAAATGGAAAGGGGGGGAAAACTACCCCTGGATTTTTTTTTTAACCCCCCAAAAAAAAGCCCTGGGGGAAAAAAAAGGGGGGGGAAAAAAAAAAAAACCCCCCAACCCCCTGGGGCCAAACAAAAACCCAAAAACTGAAAACCACAAACGGGGTTTTTTTTTTTCCCTTTTTTTTCTGAAAATCCAACCCTGGGTTTCCGGGAAAAATTTTTAAAAAAAATTTTTAAGGGGAAAAATAAAACCCCGGGTTTTGGGGCAAAGAATTTTTTTTTTTAAAAAAAAAAATTTTTCCCCGTATCGGGGGAAAAAAATTTTATTTTAAAAATTTTGGGTTCACCCAAATACAACCCCAAAAGGCCAAAACCCCCCAAAGGGGGGGAAAAATTTAAAAAACCAAGCCCTAAAATTTTTCCAAAACCAACACCAAAGACCCTCGAGGGGAAAATTACCAAAAACCAAACGGAAAAAAGGGAAAAAACAAAGAAAAAAAAGCAAAAGGGAAGCCCGGAAAAAAAAATTTTAAAGGGGGAAAAAAAGGAAGGGGTTTGTCGGGGGGAAAACCCCTTGGGGGTTTTTTTTTTTAAAAAACCCAAATTCCCCTTCCCAAAATTTTCCCCCTTTTTTACTTTTCCAAAAAATTTTTTAAAAAAAACCCCAAAACCTTTTTTTTTTAAAATTTTTCCCCAATTCTTTTTTCCCCCACCCCCCCCAAAAACCCAATGTTTTAAAAATTAATTTTTTTCCCCCCCTTCACCCTCCGAACCCCCCCACCCCGGGGGGAGGCTTAGCAATAACCTGATTTCTTCAGGGGTTTAGGGTCTCCCAAACTGCCCTAAAATAAAAACCAAGATTTTAAAATTTGAAAAAATAAAAAATAAGGGGCTCCCCCCCTTTTTGGGGCCATCAAAAACCCATTTTCGCCAAAATCAATGTTTTGTTTTTTTTTTTTTTTTCTATTTAAAATAAATTTCCCAAAAATTGTTCTTGAATTTTTGTTTTTTTTTTTTTGTGAAAAGGTACGGGCAAACCCCCCCTTTGGGGGGTTTAAAAAATTTTTCTTTCAAAGGGGGAAAATTAGGATTTTTTAATTTTATTTTTTTGGGAAAATTTAAATTATTTATTAAAGAAATAATTGATTGTAATTACTGCCCTTTTAAAAGGGGAAAAAACCCCAAAAAAAAAAACCCCCATTTTTTCCCTTTGCTTTTTTTTTAGAAAAAACATTTTTAAAATTTCTTGTTTTTTCAAATTTTTAAAGGCCTTTTTCCCCAGAAAATAAAAAAAACGAAATTTTTTTCCCGAAGATTTTTGTTAAAGAGGGGGGGGGAAAAAACCCAAAAAAAAGAAAACAAAAAGGAAAACGACCTGCCGCAAGCCACAAAATTTTTTAGTTTTTTTGCGAAAAAGTTGCAGGAAAAAAGGGTGAATTTTAACCCCAAGTTTTTTCCCCCTTTTTTTTTAGAAAACCCGACGGGAAAATTAGGAACGCCCCAAAAACGCCCGTTTTTTTTGCTTTATTCTTTAAAAGGAGGAAACTGACCCCAAAAACACCAAAAGAAAAAGGATTTTGTTTAAAAGGAGCCCCCGTTTTTTTTTTGAACAAGAAACCCCCAAAAAGGCCTTAGAAACAAAACACTAAAAGTTTTTCAAAATTTTTGTTTAAAGGGAGTGAGATTTAACCCCCCTGCCGAACCTTTTTTTTTTGCAACTTTTTGCAAACCCCCCCAAAAGTTAATTTTTGCAAAAAAAACCAAAATTTTTAAAAAGGATTTTTTAAAAAGGGGGATTTAATTTGACCTCCCCTTGAACCCTTTTTTAAACCCAAACCCCAAAATGGGGCGTTTTGGAAACAAAACCAAAAAGGGGGAAATTGAAAGGGGGGAAAATTTTTTCAATTTTTTTTGTTTTGTTTTTACAAAAAAAAACCTGAAAAACTGTTTACCAGAACAGCACTGGGGCCCATTAACCTTTATTTTTTTTTCTGAAATTTTAAACCTGAACTTTGTTTCCCGTTTTGACTGGAAGGGTTTAAAAAACACAAAACTGTTTTACAGCAGCTTACAAAAATCAAAAAAAAAGTAAAAGTCCAACGAATTTCAGAAATACGAAAAAATAAACCCAGGGGGAAAAAAAGACAACCCCCACCAGACCGAAAAAACTTTTTAAACAAACCTACAGAAAATAAAGCCAAAATTCACCGAATGGACGCCCCCTCACCAGACCCCCAAAATGAGGAGGTCACGGAAGCAAAAAGGACACTTGCCCCCCCCCAAAAGGATAAAAAACCCCGGAAATTTGGGCCCCAACAAAAAGGGGGCAGTGCCCAGGACCCCCCAACCCCAAAAGAAACTGAAAAAAGCCCTAGGGGGAAAACAGAAAAGGGGGGAAAGGACCGGCGAGAGTTAAGGGGGCGGGGATTTGGGACAGTGAAGGGAGCCGGACCCAGCCCCCTCCCCCCAAACCATTTTAACCCCCACCCAGGACCCCCCCTAACACACCCCCACCCCGGGGCCCCTCCAGCCCCCCCCCCCCCAACACTCCCCCCCCCAACCCCAACCCCTTCGGCACCCCCCACCCCCCCTCCTTTGGGGGCCCCCCCCAAAACCCCCCAAACCTGGGGACCCCCTTTTTCCCCCGGAGCCACGGACCTAGGGAAACCCCCGGGAAAAGGCCCCGGGGGGCCCAAGCCTCCCCCGGGAAGGGCACTGGGGAGCGTCGTAAACCCAACACCTCGGAGGCTCCCCCCCCGGACCCAAAAGGGCCTGGCAGACTCCCCAAAAAAGGACCGGGGAAACACCCCCCCCCCGGGAAAAATGGGGAACCCCCAAAGGGCCCCCTTTGGGGAAAAAACCCCTAAGGGAAAAAAAAGGGTTGAGGGCAGGAAAACCCCCCCGGGGGTTTGGGGGCCCCCCCCAAAAAAAGGGCACCTAAAGGCTTTCTAAACCCCCCCCAAAGGGAGGGGGGGGAAAAAAAGAAAGGGTTTTTCCCCAGGAGGACACCTAGGCCCCCCCCAAACCCCCCGGGGGAATTTCTCCCTGGGGGGCTTTTAAACCCCCCCCCCCAAAAAAACATGGGGGCACCCCCAAACCAGGGACCCTCGGGCAGTTCCCCAAAACCCAAAAACCTTTTGGAGGACATTTTCCCCAAGGGGAAAGGACCGAAGGGTAGCCTTAAACCCAGGAGCCAAAAGGATAAAGTTTGCGCAAAAAGGCCCGGGGGAAGAGGTCCCCCCCACCCCAAAGGGCCCTTTGGGACTCCCCCCAAGGAGCAAGGTGGGAAGGCCCGCCCCCCCAAAAACCGGATTTACAGCCCCCCCCAGGTGAAAGGTAGGTTGCCCCCCCAACCCGGGCCCTAAGATTTAAGGAGCCCCCCCTGGGGCCCCCTTTTAAGGCCCAAAAGGCCCCTAAAGGGCACCCCCCAAGGGGGGAAAAAGGGGGGGTAAGGAAAAACCCTTTTTTCCCCCCCCTTTTCCCCCCCCACGGACAGGAGGGGGGGAAACCCCCTCCTTTTCCAACCGGGGGGGTTTTTTTTTTAAAAAATCCGGGGGCCCCCTCCCCCGGTGAAAAGGGGGGGGGCCCCAACCAGGCCCCACAGGCATGAGGAAGTATCACCCAACCAACCCCCGGGGAATACCTCACCGGGACCCAAAAATTTGGGAGGGCCCCACCCGGCCCCCGGGAAGGGGGACACCGGGCCCCGGGGCCCGGGGGGCCCCAAAAACCCCCCCACCCGAAGGATGGGGAGCATTTTTCCCCCCAAAGGACAAAGGCCCCGGGGGGAAAAAGGAGGGCTCACAAAGGGGAAACCGGAAAAAAGAAAAAAGAAAAAGAAGGAAAGAAAAACCCCCCAAAAAGGGGGGGGGCCAAAACAGAAGAAAAGGTTTGGGGGGATTTGGGGGCAAAAAAAAAATTTAGGACGGGGAGGGGGGTTTTTGGGGAAAAAAACCAGCCTTTCCCCAACCCCAAACCCCCCCTTCACCCACCCCCATTTCCTTGACCCCCCACCCAACCCCCCCCCTTTTTCCACCCCCCTCTCCCCCCCCAATTTTTTTTACCCCCCAACCCTCCCCCCTTTTACCCCCCCCCCCCCCCCCCACCCTAACTGTCTCTCTACACCCCCTAACCTCTCTCTCTCTTTTCACCATTTCCCCCCTCCCCCAAGGGGGGGGGAACCCCCGCCCAACTTTTTTGCGGGGGGGGGCCCAAAAAAGTGCTCCGGGGGAACCCAGAGCTTTTTGTTCTTTTTTAAAAAAAAAAAGGGGCTTTTGGGGCCCCGGGAAAAAAGGCTCCTTGGAAGGGGTCAAAAAAAGGTTTGTTTTTTTTTTTTTTTTTTTTAAAAATAAAATCAAAAAAGAGTTCCTGGCTTTAGGGAAAAACTCATTGTTTTTGGCCAATAAATAAAAAAGCAGGTCAAAGGGTTTTTTTGGTTTTTTTTTTCTTTTAAAAAGGGGGAAAAATTTCACTTTGATTTTTCTGAACTTTATTAAAAAATTTTATTATTTTTTGAATAAGTTGTAGGCATAAATTAAACCCTTTTTGGGGGGTTTAAAAAAACCTGCAACTTTTTCCTTTAAAAAAAAAAAAAATTTTTAGCTTTTAATTGTTGCAACTACCCAAAAGTTTTTTTTTTTTTGATAAAAAAAAAAAATGAATTTTTTGTTTCGAAAATTTTTTCAAAGTTTTAAGGGGAAAAAAAACAAAAAAAAAAAAAAGCTGCAACGCTAACTTGACTTCAACTTTATTGCAACAAACATTTAAATTTTTTTTAATTGTTTTTTCCCAATGGCATAAATAGGGTCCATCAAAAGTTAAGAATTTTTTTTTTTTTTTTTTTTAAAAAAAGGGAAAATTAAAAACCCCCTAAAAAAACTTTCGGTTTTATGACATTTGTTAAATGTAATTGTGGGGAAAAAAAAACCCCAAAAGAAAAAGGAAAACCCCTCCGAACTTTTTTTGTTTTTTGCAACAAAACACCCCCAAAATTAATTTTTTAAAAAAATGTTTTTTCAAAAAATTTTTTGTTGAAAGGGAGGAATTTAACTAAACCCTGGAATTTTTTTTTTCCTTTTTTGAAAAAAAAAAATTCAAAAAAAAAACACCTAAAATTTTTTTCAAAATTTTTTTAAAAAATTTTAATTTGCCCCTTCTGCCCCCTTTTTTTTGTAAATTTTCCAAATTTTGGGTTTTTGGCAACAAAAAAACTAAAAGGGGGGTAAAAAGGAAAAAGGGGGAAAGACCTTTCCTCAATTTTTTTTTTTTTGAAATTTTATTGAACAAAAACCCAAAAAAATCTGAAATTTTAAAATCCGAAATGTTTCAAGTTTTTATTTTTTGAATTTTATTTTTTTTCCCTGAATTTTTTCCCTTTTTGTTTTTTAAAATTTTAAAAATTCTAAAAAAAATTTTTTTGGTACTAAATTAAAAAATAAAAACATAAATGTTTTTCAAAAAAAAATTTTTTGGGTTAAAAAAAAACCCCCCATTCAATTTTCTTTTTTTTTGAAACCCCTTAATTTTTTTTAAAATAAAAACCCCAAAGTTGACTTTCAACAAACACAACTGAAAAGGGGTGGAAGTGTAAAGGGGGGGTTTTACGATCCCCTAAAATTTTCCCCGGCATTAATGGCCAAACAAAATACCGGAAATCGTTTACCAGCCCCCAACCCCCCCAAGGACAGTGCCCCCAAAACCCTTTTATAAGGGGGGGAAATTTCCAACCCCGGAGGGGCCCCCCTGGGGACATTTTAAAAAGGAAAACCGGGCAGCAGTTCCCCCAAAACCCAATAAAAACCGGGCAATTTAACCCAGGACCCGTAGGACCTAAGAAACCCTTTAAAGGAAAACCCCGGGGGGGGCAGTTTTTTCCCCAGAAAAAAAATTCGGGCAAATTTAAACCCCAAAGGCCCCTTTAGGAATGCCTCCCACCAGGGCGCCAAAAAGGCACCTGGCCGGGCAACTAGCCACCTACCAGGATGCCAACAGGTACCTGCAAGCAGAGGCAACTCGCCTCACCCAGGGCGCCCACAGGCACCTGGCAGACGGCTGCGTCTCCACCCAGGATGCCAACAAGGCACCTGGCCAGGCAACTAGCCTCCACCAGGGCATAAAGAGCACCTGGAGGGCAACTCGTCTCCCACCCAGGGCAGCCGACAGGCACCTGGGCCGAGCAACTTCCTCTACCAGGGCAAAGGCACCTGGAGGGCAGCAGCTCACAGGCATCGAGAGGCACCTGGCCAGACATCAGCCTCCAGCTGGGGCGCCGACAGGCACCTGGAGGGCGAACAGCCTCAACCAGGACGTAAAAGGCACCTGGTGAACAGCTGCTTATCAACCAGGGCATGAGCACCTGGGAACAGCTGCAATCTCCACCTGCCTGCCTGGGCGCCCGAGGCACCTGGCAGGGGCAACCCCAGCCTTCAACCCAGGATGCCAAAAAGGCACCTGGAGGCAGCCTACGCCTCCAACCAGGGGCAGCAAAAGAGCACCTGGAAGAGGAGCAGCTACGTCTCCCACCCAGGGCGCCGACAGGCACCAAGCAGGAGCAGCTAGTCTCCACCCAGGATGCCAAAAAGGTACCTGGCCGGAGCAGCTCGCCTCCACCCAGGAAGTCTACAGGTACCTGGCCAGACAACTCGCCTCCACCCAGGATGCCAAAAGGCACCTGGAGGGAGCAGCTGCGCCTCTACAGGGCAGCCAAAAAGGCACCTGGAGCAGCTCATCTCCACCCAGGGCCGCGACAGGCACCTGCCTGTGACAGCCTTCGCCTCCACCCAGGAGGCCAAAAAGGCACCTGGAGGGAGCAGCTCGTCTCCCACCCAGGGCATGGGACAGGCACTTGGCGAACAGCTAGCCCTCCACCAGGACGCCAAAGGCACCTGGAGGAGCAGCTTCGCCTCCACCCAGGGCGACGACAGGCACCTGGGCGGGCAACTCTTCTCCACCCAGGGCGCCCGAGCAGGCACCTGGGCGGAACAGCTTCGCCTCCCTACCAGGATGCCAAAAAGGCACCTGGAGGGCAGCTACGCCTCCACCCAGGCAGTATACAGGCACCTGTGGCGGGCAAATACTCACGCCTCCCACCCAGGATGCCAAAAAGAGGCACCCTGGAGGGCAGCTAGCCTCTGGGGCAACCAGGCACGCCGAGCAGCCACCTGGAGGAGCACTAGCCCGGCTAGCACCTCCACCCAGGGCAGCCCGACAGGCACCTGGGCAACCAGCAGCTAGCCTCCCAGCTAGGCCCTTAGAAAAGGTACCTGGAGGAGCAGCTCAAGCCTCCACCCAGGACCGCCAAAAGGCACCACTGGAGGCAGCAGCATGCCTCCACCCAGGGGCGCCGAGGTGACACCTGGCCCTTAACCTGGAGAACTAGCCTCCACCCAGGGCACCTGAACAGGCACCTGGATGAGCAAACTTCGCCTCCACCCAGGACACCAGCATCCAGGCACCTGGAGGAGCAGGAGAGTAGGGCTGCACATACCAGAATGTGCAGGCAAAGACAACTGGAATGACAAAAGAAAGAAACTGAAAAAAAAGGTAAAATAAGGCTGAGCAAAAAAGCACCAAAAAGCAGAAGGAGAGGAGGAGAAGGAAGCCAGAAAACAGAAAGAAATGGATATGGGTTGGGGGAAGAAGGGAGGTGTGATAGTGAGCAGGTGGAGGGGAGGAGTCTGCTGGTTGTTGACACTAACAACCTTAGCTCTCTCCTTCATTACCCTACAACTCACCTCCTTCACCCTACTTCTTTCCCATCTCCATTGACTTTCTCTCTTCCACCATCCTATCTTCCCCCATCTCTCCTTTTGCTGTTCCCCACCCCGTCTCTCTCTCTTTCTTTCACCACCCTCCCTCTCTCTCTACCCCCCAACCCTCTCCCTCTTACCCCCCCACCCCACCCTACCTAACTCTCTCTCTACACCCTCTAACTGGGGGGAGGGGGACGAATACCCCCAGGGAGCGGGCTGCGGGGGCCGGGGCCCCCGCAAGGCCCTGGGGGGGGGTCAAAAATAAGGCGGTTTTTTTTTTTTTTTAAAAATAAAAAAACCCCCCAGGGAGGTCCTGGGTACCAGGGGGCAAAAACCCCATTGTTTGCCAATGTTTAAGAAAAGTCAAATTGCTTTTTTTTTTTTTTTTTTTTTCAAAGGAAAATAAAAAGATGTCTCTGAACTTTATTCAAAAATTTTATTATTTTTTGAATAAAGTTTGGGGGAAGGTAAACCCCCCCCTTTTTGGTGGAAAAACCCAAAAAAAAAAATTTCATTTGACTTGCCCCCGAACTTTATTAAAAAATTATAGATATTTATGTTTTTAAAATTATGGATAAAAATGATTTTCTTCCCTTTAAAGGGGGAAAAAACCCCCAAAAAAAACCTGAATTTCTTGCTTTATTTGTTAATTTTTAGCAACAAAAACAAGAAATTTAAAGTTTTTGTTCCAAAAATTTTTGCGGGACCAGTAAATTTTGGATTTTTTCCTTTGGGTAAACAAAAAAAAACTGCAACTTTTTGGTTTCGTAGACTTTTTTCAATTAGTTGTAAGAGGGGAAAAAAAACAAAAAAACAAAAAAATGCTCCCTTAACTTGATTTTGCAATTTTATTGCAACAAACATAAATTTTTAAAATATTTTGTTGTTGTGGGGGAACTTTTGGGTTTGCAATTTTTGATAAAGTTCCAAAATTTTTTTTTTTCTTAAGAAAATGAAAAAGTTTTTGGGTAAAGGGGAAGTTACAAAATCTGCAAATTTCGAATTTTTAAAATGAATTGTTGTTATTGCAAAAAAAACACCTAAAATGTTTTTAAAAGGTATTTTTTGTAAAAGGGGGCCCTCGAACTTTTTTTTTTTTTAATTAATTGAACCAACCCCAAAAGTTGAACTTTTTGCAAAAAAAACAAAAAGTTTTAAAAAAGAAATTTTGTTGTAAAAAAAGGGGAGATTTAACTCCACCCGCCAACTTTTTTTTTTTTTTCAACTTTTTTTCAACCCAAGCCCCAAAATGTTTAACATTGCAAAAAAAACAAAAATAAAAAGGGGTGGGGGAAAATTTTTTTTTTTGGGTTTTGGAAAAAAATTGACCCCTTCCCTTTTTTTTTTGAAATTTTAAACAAAAAAATTTTTTTTAAAAATTTAAAATATTACCGTACAGGAGCTCGTGTCCAGAGACCAATTTTCCCGAAAAATTCTTTAACGCCTGATTTGTTTATGCGTGAAACAAAAAAAAAAAACTACAAAAAATGACAGAGTTGACATAAAAACAAATAAAAAAAGTCAAAAGCCAAATCGCATTCAAAACATAACAAAGCTTTCATTGGGAGAAAAAAAGACACTTCAGCAGTTTTTTCAAAAAAAATTTTTTGCAGTAAACAAAACCCTGACTTTTAAAAAATAAAGAACCAAAATTCACCAAAATCAAACCCCCACAGAAGGCATCAAGAGGCTCCCCGGCCAAAAAGAGGATGCACAGTGCCAAAAAGGGAAAGCAGGCACTTGAGCAGCCCTTCAAAGGACGGACACACCAGAGCAGTAACAGAGCCGAAAGCACAACATCCCCCACCGGGAGGAGCACTCGCCTCCCCCAGGACGCCAAAGCCCCTAAGGAGCAGCTCGCCCCCACCCAGAACGCCATCAGGCACCTGGCGGAGCACCAGCCTCCCCCAGGACCCCCAAGGCACCCCCGGGGACAGCCCCCCCACCCAGGACCGGAGGCACTCTGGCGGGAGCCCCCCAAACCAGGACGCCAAGGCACCTGGGGAGCAGTCCCCACCCAGGAGGGACAGGCCCCTGGGGAGCAGCTCGCCCCCCAGGACCCAGGCCCTGGGGAGCAGCAGCCTCCCACCGGGAGCCAAAGGCACCGGGAGGAGAGCCCCCTCCCCCCAGGACGCCAGGCCCCTAGGAGCAGCCCCCCACCCAGGAGCCGGGCCCCCAGCC
>JAFBJX010000176.1:7500-29354 GCA_016801845.1 Polydactylus sextarius | reverse complement strand
CTAACTCGCCTGTAGCCACTTGTTGACGTCACAGGTTTGGAATTTTCAGCTGATTTCTTGTGGGAACAAAACAAGAAGAGTTAAGAATTTATTATTATTATTATTATCATTAATAATAATGATAAAAATCCAACAAGAAAATGAAAAATAATAATAAAATAAAATAAAATAAATAATGTAGTTTGGTACCGCTTGTCAAGAAGCTACAAAACATTCAAATTAGATTTTAACTCTTTATTTTCCAGCATATTTCTTGTCAATTTTCCTCATAATTTCCTAAATAATTGATTGGTATTTTTCTGTAAATTACTAGAATATTTCTGAGTGTCGGTAGCTGCAGTTACATTTGAGTTTACAGAGAAAAATAAAAATAAAAATCTAAAAAAATAAATGATGCAGCAGAGAAGTGAAAATATTGAAATAATATAAACTTGTTTTATAATTTACAATTATTATTATTTATTTAAAACTCAAATATATTTAAAGATTTTTTATTT
Organism: Polydactylus sextarius; assembly: GCA_016801845.1. Taxonomy (NCBI): domain Eukaryota; kingdom Metazoa; phylum Chordata; class Actinopteri; family Polynemidae; genus Polydactylus; species Polydactylus sextarius. The sequence continues at coordinate 28,857 of JAFBJX010000176.1, read as the reverse complement.
TTTTATTTGAAACTATCCTGGTAATTTACTAGTAAATATCAGTAATTCTTTCAGGATATGTGAGGAAAGTTTGGAGAAATTTGCTATGAAATAAAGTGATAAAATATAATTCAAATTTTAGAAAATCAACAAAATTATGTATATAAATAAATGAAATAAAACAAACAAAATGTAATATTTATTAAAGTGATAATGAGCAGAAAAAATAGGACTTGAAATATGACATGATAAATCTTCGATTCAACAAGCAAAGCTCTCTTCCTCCTCCTCCTCTTCTTCTTACTTCTTCTTATTGGACTGAGCATCGGCATTAGAGCTGCGATTTATCACACAATGTGATGATTACAATTCCAAATCCAGATATTTCCCTTAACTATTCTGGCTATGTTGATATTATCTCCCTGTAAGCCCGTTGCACAGCTAAGCGATTACAGGATCTCTAGTGCACAAGTTCACCACAGTGCCGTGCACTTCTACTATCGTAATAATAAAGTCAAACTATAGAAAATATGGGAATGTTTCCATCTTGTTATTTTTAAGACTAAATCGTAACCACAAACTATTGGGTTTGTTTTTTACATTTATTTTATTTATTGTTTTTTGGGTCAAGGCAGTGGTTAAGCCTGTCACAGTGATGATGCATAGAAGCGGCAGCGACAAGGAAATAATAATAATAATAATAATAAATAGAATAATAATATGAATAGATAGATGAGAAAAGGCCACGAAGCCAAGCTGGATCTCATCCGAGAGTCTCGACTGAAAATCGATTGAGTGAGTGGAAGAACAGAAAGCGTCTTGAGTTTGTTAAAAAAATATTATGTTATAATGTTCATCTTGTTTATATGTAGTGAAGACCCCAAGTTTAACGTGAAACAAGGAAAAAGGTGATTTTATTTTATTTTCTTCTTTGTTTTTTTGAACTAAACACTTTTCTCAGAAAACAGATTTGTTTCATTTGATTTACTTAAAAAAGAAGAAAAAGATTTAACCAGAAATAACAAAAAATATTTTACTTTTAGTAAATAAATAACACAATTATTATTATTATTATTATTATTATTATTATTATTATTATTATTATAATTGGTTTATTTAACATTTGTTCATTTATTTTTTTCTAAATATTTTTACTTGATAAGTTTTTTAATTCATGGGGAAAAAGTTTTATCAGGATTAATTTTCTAAATGTATTTATTGTTTTTGTGTAGGAAATAATAAACTAGCGCCACTTTTGACTGTGTATATAGTGTTTGTACTACGCCCTCGTGTGGCTAAAAATTAGTATTACAACAAAAAAAATTTAAACGTTTTTTTAAATTAAAAATAAATACATAAATGAAAATAGCAAAAATATTTGAAATAAAAAGAGATTTTTCTAATTATAGAAGAAAAAAAAAGACTAAAAAATTTAGTCACTACAATATGTAATAATTTTTGCAACAAACAGGTAAAATAATCGCATTTGTCTCTTAATTGCATGAGAATAAATGATTAAAATGAAATAAATGACTATGTATTAGTTGACAGTGTTGTAGTTTACTGGAGGAATTGTCGCTGTCGCTGATCGTTCATTGATGAATTTGAAATTAATGAGTGTGAACGAGGAAGCAGTTTCCTGTCGAGGTTCCTGTGATGACGTCGTTTCGTTCCAAACATTTGTGTTGCCACGTGGGACGGGATTCTGATTGTTTTGGTGGATTATCTTTGTGTTTTTGATCAGGATTAAGGGCGGTGTTGTCGATATTTAGCCACGATGACGGTAAGACAAAAGAGTTTCGATTCATTTATTTGATTTGATTTTTAAAGAGACTACATTAGATTCACATTCTAGATTTGTGAAATTTAAACCTCGGGTTTAAATCGCCTTTTATTTTCTGATCGGGGGTAAAACGTCAACGATATAGATGTATTTTCATTTTCTAAATGTATTATTATTTGTTTATCTTGGGTTTCGGTCATTGATTTGAGGTGTAACGTTTACATCATGACGTTAAACTCAACGGTCGAGGCAGATGACCGTTGATTTATTTTAATGAAGTTTAAATCAAATGAATCAAATACATTTCATTTTTATCATCCTATTGACTTTGACTTGACTCGTGCAGCACTTTGGTCCCACTGTGGTCGTTTTAAAGTGGCGTTATAAATAAAGTTTGGGTTTGATTTGGTTTAGTAAGATTCATCTAATGAGGTTGAGTCATGTTATGTGTCAACTTTCAGACATAATAATAATAATAATAATGATATATGATGATTTGAATGAACTAAACCTCATAAATCAGCTCTGAGATCAGGAGCAGGCGGCAGAATATGAAATGCTACAATCACTATCTTTGCTCTGTAAAACAAAAAACTAGAACAAACTAAAAGATGCTGCTGGGGCATCTGGGACTTCAACTGTAGGTTTGTTGGTTTGGACAGCAGGTGGCGCTGCTTGCATTTTTCTATCTCTTCTTCAGGCACGACACAGACACAATTAAAACCATCATGGACACAAACATCAGGTTCAGCTGTGAAACAGGAAGTTGTGAACATGTGATCCAGCTCTTCTGATCCAGTTTCTAATGAAGCAGCTTCTCGAGGCTGAAAAACTGCTGCAGCTGTTTTTAGATTCAGTGTTGAAATGAAACACGTCACCATCATGTGTGTTTTCTTTGTTAACTTTGGCTCCTGGTTGGACTTGATACAACACTGACGGAAGGTAAAGTATTTGATCACCGCTGTGTGTTCACTGACCACGGCCGTTTCAGAAAGCAGCTTTAAGAAACTCTGAGTTGATTCACTCGGAGCTGTCAAACTCAACTTTGAGTTTTTGGGTTTCAGAACAGGTTTTTTTGGATTTAAAAAAGGGGGGTTCGGTTTTTTAAAAAAGGGGCCCGGGCAAGGTTTTTTTTTTTGGGGGGGGTTTTTTTTTTTTTTTTAAGGGGGGGGTTTTAAAAAAAAAAAAACCCCCGGGAAAAGAAAAAAAAAGGTTTTTTTAGTTTTCCCAAAAAAAAATTTGGGGTTTAATTTACGGGGTTTTTGGGGTTTTTTTAAAAAAAATTTTTTATTTTTTATTTTTAAATTTTTTTTGGGGGGGGTTTTGGGTTTTGGGGGGGTTTTTTGGGGCCCCCCGGGAAAAACCCTTTTTTTTTTAAAGGGCCCCAAAGGTTTTCTTTTCCTTTTTTTTTGGGCCCCCCCCCTTTTTTTTTTTTTTTTTCCCGGGGGGGGGGCCCCCCCAAAAAAAAATTTTTTTTTTAAAGGGGGAAAATTCTTTTTTTTAAAATAAAAATTTTAAAAACCCCCCTTTTTTTTTAAAAATGAAAAAGGGTTTTTCCAAAAAAAAAATTTTCCTTTTTCCAAAAAATTTTTTTTTTTTAAAAATTTTTTTTTTTTTAAAAAAACCCCGGGTTTTTATTTGTTGGGAAAAGGGGGAAAAAAAAAAACCCCGGAAAAACCCCAAAAGGGGAAAAAGGGGAAAAAAAAAAAAAAAAAAGGCCCCTTTTTTTAAAGGCCCCCCCTGCCCCCCAAAAGGGAAAAAATTTAAAAAGGGGGAAAAAAGGTTAAACCCGGGAAAAAATTTTTAACCAAAAAAAACCCCTTTAATTGGGGGTTTTGGGGGGAAAATACCCCTTTATTCCCAAAATTTTTTTTTTTTTAAAAAGGGAAAACGTTTTTAAAAAAAAATTTTTTTTTTTTTAAATTTTTCCAACTTTTTTTTGAGGGGGGAAAAATTTTGGAAAAAAAAAATTAAAAAAATTTTAAAAAAAATTTTTTTTTTAAAAAAAGGGGGGAAACGAAAAAAAAAAAATTTTTTTTTTAAAAAAAAATTTTTTTGTAAGGTTTTTAAAAAAACCCCCCAAAAAGGGGGGGAAAAAAAAATTTTTTTGGGGGGGTTTTTTTTGGGTTTTTAAAAAAAAAAATTTTTTAAAAAGGGGGGGTTTTTTTTTAAAAAAAGGGGAAAACCCGGGTTTTTCCATTTTGCCGTTTTTAAAGGGGAAAAAAAAGGGGGGTTTTTAAAAAAAAAAAAAATTTAAATTTAATTTTTGGGAATTTTTCCTTTTCCCTTTTAAATTTTCCCTTTTTTTAAAGGGGGAAAAAAGCCACCCTTTTTTAAAAAAAAAAAATTTTTTAAAAAATTTTTTAAAAAAAAAAAAAATTTTTTTTTTAAAATTTTTCAAAATTTTTGCCGGGGAAACCCTTTTTCCATTTCCCTAACCGGGGGGGGCCCCCCCAAAAAAAAATTTTTTTTTTTTTTCCCCAAAAAAAAAGGGAAAAAAAACCGGGGAAAGGGCCCAAAAAAAAAAAAGGGGGGGTTTTAATTAAAGGGGGGGGGGGGTTTTTGGGGCGGGGGGGGGGAAAACTTTTTTTTTTTTTGGGGGGGGAAATTTTTTTTTTTTTGGGGGAAAAAACAAAAAAAAAGGGGTTTAAAAATTTTTTTTAAATTTTTTTTTTTAAAAAAAACCCCAAAAAAAGGAGGGTTTTTTTCCCTTTTTTTTTTTTCCTTTTTTTTGGGGGGAAAAATTTTTTTAAAAAAAAAAACCCCCCTTTTTTTTAAAAAAAAAAATTTTTGGGGGGGAAAAAAAAGGGTTAAAAAAAGGGCCCGGGGGGAAAAATTTTCCCCCCCCCCGGGCTAAAAAAAATTTTTTTTAAAAAAAAAAAATTTTTAAAAAAAAATTTTAAATTTCAAAAAAAAAAAGGGGCCCTTTTTTTTTTTGGGCGAATTTTTTTTTTTAAACCCCCAAAAAAGGGGGTTGGTTTTTTTTTTAAAAAAAAAAAAAAAAAAATTCTTTAAATTTTTTCCCAAAAAAAATTTTTTGGTTTTTTTTTTTTTGGGGTTTTTTAAAGGGGGAAAAAAAAAAGGGGTTTTTTTTTTTTTTTAAAAAAAATTTTATTTTTTTTAAAAAAATTTTTTTTTAAAAAACCCCCCCCTTTTTGCCCCGGGTTTTTTTTTTTTTTTTAAACTGCTTTTTTTTAAAACCCATAATTTAAAAAAATTTTTTTTAATTTTTAAAAATTTTTTTTTTTTAAATTGGTTTTGTTTTTTCCCGTTTTTTCACCCTTTTTTTCCCTTTCTTTTTTTTTTTGGGGGAAAAAACCAAAAAAATTTCCAAACCCCCCCCTTTTTTTTAAAAGGTTTTTTTAAAAGGGGGTTTTTGGGGGGGGGGGGGTTTTTTTTTTTTTTTTTTTTCCCCCCCCTTTTGGAAAAGGGGGAAAAAATTTTTTTTTTAAAAAAAAATTTTTTTTTTTTTTTTAAAAAACCCTTTTTTTCCCGGGGGGGAAACCCGGGTTTGGGGGGAAAAAATTTTTTAAAAAGGGGGAAATTTTTTCCACCCCCCCCTTTTTTTTTTGGGGGGGAAAGGGGGGGGTTTTTTTAAAGGGGGTTTTATTTTTTAAACCTTTTTAAAAGGAAAAAAAAGGGGTTTTTCCCCCCTTTTTTTAAAAATTTTTAAAAAAAATTTTTTTTTTAAAAAATTTTAAATTTAATTTTTTTAAGAAAAATAAAAAAATTTTTAAAAATTTTTCTTTTTTTTTTTTTTTAAAAAAATTTTTTTTTAAAAAGGGGTTAACCCCCCTTTTTTCCCCCCCCCCCCAAAAAAAACCCTTTTTTTTAAATTTTTTTAAAAAATTAAAAAATTTTTTTGAAGGGGCCCCCAAAAAAAAAATTTTTTTTTTAAAAGGGGAAGGGGTTTTTAAATTTTTTTTTTTTAAAAATTTTAAAAAAAAAAAGGGTTTTTTTTTTGGGGGGGTTTTTTTTTTCCCTTTTCCCCCCCCAAAAAAAAATTTTTTTTTAAAAAAATTTTTTTTTTTTTTTTAAAAAATTTTTAAAAAATTTTTTAAAATTTTTTTTTTTAAAAAAAATTTTTTTTAAAACCAAAAAAACAAAAAATTTTCCCTTTTTTTTTAAAGGGGCCCCCAAAAAAAAAAATTTTTTTAAATTTTAATTCCTTTTTTTTTAAATTTTTTTTTTGGGGGGATTATTTTCCTTTTTTAAATTTTTTAATTTTTTTTTTTCCCCCCGGGGGGGGGAAAAATTTTTAAGAAAAAAAAAAAAAAAAAATTTTTAATTTTTTTCCCCCGGGGGGGAAAAAAATTTTTTTTTTTTTAAAAAAAGGGGGTTTAAACCTTTTTAAAACCCCAACCCTTTTGGGAAAAATTTTTACAAAATTCCCCCTTTCCCAAAAAATTTAATTTTATTTTTTTTTTGGGGGGAAATTTTTTTTTGGGGGTTTTTAAAAAAAAATTTTTAAAAAAATTTTTTTTTTTTTAAAAAAAAAAAATTTTTTTTTTTTTTCCCAAAACCCCCCCAAAAATTTTTTTAAAAAAAACCCCCAATGGGGAAAATTGGGGTTTTTTTTTAAATTTTTCCCCCCGGGGCCTTTTTTTGGGGGTTTTAAAAAAAATTTTTTTCCCTTTTTTCCTTAAAAATTTTTTTTTTTTAAAAAATTTTTTTTTTTAAATTTTAAGGTTTTAAAAGTTTTTTCCTTTAAAGGTTTTTTTTTTTTTAAAAAGGGGGGTTTTCCGGGGGGTTTTTTTTTTAAAAAGGGGGGGGCCCCCCCCCATGAAAAAATTTTTTTCCCCTAATTTTGGAAGAAAAAAAAAATTTTTTTTTTCCCCCCCCTTTTTTTTTTAAAAAAATTTTTTTTTTTTCCCCTTTTTTAAAAATTTTTTTTACCCAAAAAAACCCAAAAAGGGGAAAAAAAAGGGGGGGGGCCCCCCCTTTTTTTTTTTTAAAAAAAAAAAAGGGTTTTTTTTTTTTTTAAAAAACCCTTTTTTGGGAAAATTTTTTTTTTAAAAAAAAAATTCCCGGGGCCAAAAAATTTGTAAAAAAAACCAAAAAAATTTTTTTAAAAAACCCAAAAATTTTTTTTTTAAAAAAAAATTTTTTTTTTTCCCCTTTTTTTTTTTAAAAAAAAATTTTTTAAATTTTTTTTTTTAAAAAATTTTTTAAAAATTTTTAAAACCATTTTCCCCCCTTGAAAAAAAAAGGGGAAATTAAATTTTTTAAAAACCCCCCAAAATTTTAAAAAATTTTTTTAAAAAAAAACCCAAAAAAAAAAAAAAAAAGGGGGTTTTAAAAAATTTTTTTTTTAAATTTAGGGGGGGGCCCCCTTTGGGAGTTTAAAAAACCAAAGAAAAAAATTTTTAAAAGGGGGGAAAAAAATTTTTTTTAAAAAAAAGGGGGGGTTTTTTAAAAAAAAAAGGGGGGGTAAAAGGAGGGGGTTTTAAAAAAACCCCCCCCCAAAAAAGGGAAAATTTCCCCCCCCAAAAAAAAAAGGGGGGAAAAAAATTTTAAAATTTTTTTTTTTTTAAAATTAAAAAAAACCCAAAAAAAAACCCCCTTTTTAAAAAAAAAAAGGAAGTTTTTAAAATTTTTTTTAAAAACCCAATTTTTTTTTGGGGGTTTTAACATTTTGGGGAAAAATTTTAAAAACCCCTTTTAAAAAGGGAAAACCCGGGGTTTTTCCCGGGAACAAAAATTTTTTTTTAAAAAAATTTTATAAAAATTAAGGGTTTTTTTAAAACCCCCCCCCAACCTTCCTTTTTTTTTTTTTTTTGGGCCCTTTTAAAAAAGGAAAAAAAAAAAAGGGGGGCCATGGGAAAAGGGGTTTTTTTTAAAGGGGGAGGGGAAAATTCCCCAAAAAAACCCGGATTTTTGAAAAAAAACCCAAAAAAAAAAAAAAAATTTAAAAAAAAAAAAAAAGGGAAAAAAATTAAAAAAAAAACCCCCCGAAAAAAAAATTTTTTGGGGAAAAAACCCATTTTTTTCCCCCCCCCAAAAAGGGGTTTTTGGGGGGGGTTTTTAAAATTGGGGGCCCCCCCCCCCAAAAAAAAAAATTTTTTCCCCAAAAAAAAAAAAATTTTTTTTTTTAAAACCCCCAAAACCCCAAATTAAAAAAAATTTTTTTTTTTTCCCCCTTTTTTTTTTCCAAAAAAAAAAATTTTTAAAAAATTTAAAAAAAAATTTTTCCCTTTTTTTTTTTAAAATTTTTTTAAAAAAAAAAAAAAAAAAAAAAAAAAAAAAATTTTCCCCTTTTTTTTTTTTTTTTTTAAAAAAAGGAAAAAAATTTTAAAAAAAATTTTAAAAAAAAAAAAAATTTTTAAAAAAAAATTTTTTTTAAAAAAAATTCCCTAAAAACCCCCCCAAACAAAAAAAACCAAAAAACCCCCCCCAAACCCCCCGGGTTTAAAAACCAAAAAAAAAAAAAAAAGGGGGGGTTTTCCCTTTTTTAAAAAATTTTTAAAAAACCCAAAAAAACAAACAAAGAAAAACCCCCCTTTTTTTTACCGGGGGGAAAAACCCAAAAACCCCCTTGTTAAAAAAAAAAATTTTTTTTCCCCCCCCCCCAAAAAAAAAATTTAAAAAAAGGGGGTTTTCCCCCCCCCCCAAAAAAAAAATTTTCCGGGGGGGAAAAAACCCAAAAAAAAAAAACCCCCCAAAGGCCCGGGGCCCGGGGAAAACCAAAAAAAAAAAACCCCCCTTTTTTTTTAAAAAAAAATTTTTCCCCTTTTTCCCCCCGGGTTTTTAAAAAAAAAAAAAAAAACCCCTTTTTTTTCCCAAAAAATTTTTTTTTTTAAAAATTTTAAAAATTTTTTTTTAAAAAAAAAAAAAATTTCCTTTTTTTTTAAAAAAAAAACCCCCTTTTTTAAAATTTAAAACCTAATAACCGGGGAAAAAAAGGGGGGGCCCCCTTTTTTTTTCCCCCTTTTTTTCTTTTTTAAAAAAATTTTGGGGTTTTTTTTTTGGGGGAAAATTTTAAAAAAAAAATTTTAAAAATTTTTTTTCCAAATTTTCGGGAAAATTTGGCGGGTTTTTTGGGAAAAAAATTTTTAAATTTTTTTTAAAAAATTTTTTGGGAAAATATTTTTTTGGGAAAAAAAAAAAAATTTTTTTTTAAAAAGGGGGAAAAAAATTTTAAAAAAAAAGGGAAAGGGAAAAAAGAAAAATTTGGGTTTTTTTGGGGAAAAAAGGGGGCCGTTGTTTTTTGGGGGGGGGTTTTTTTTAACATTTTTTTCAAAAATTTTTTTTTTTTAAAAAAAATTTTTTTTTTTTTTTTTTCCCCCCCCTTTTAATTTTTGCCCCCAAAAATTTTTTTCCCTTTTGGGGAAAAACCCCCCCAAAAAAAAACCCTTTTTAAAAAAAAAAGGGGAAGGAAGGAAAAAAACCCCCCCAAAAAGGGAAACCCGGGCCAAAGGGGGGGGGAAAAAAAAAAGGGGGGGGAAAAAAAAAAAGGGGGGGGAAAAAAGGCCCCTTTTTCCCCGGGGGTTTTTTTTTTAAAAAAAAAAAAAAGGGAAAAAAAAGGGGGGCCCCAAAAAAGGGGAAAAACCCCCGGAAAACCTTTGGGGGTTATTGGGAAAAAGGGGGTAAAAAAGGCGGGGGGTTTTTTCCCCCGGGGAGTTTTTTTTTGGTAGGGGGCCGTTTTTTTTTCCCCCCCTTTTTTTAAAGGGCGGCCCCCCCCCAAAAAAGGGCCCCAAAAGCGGCTGCCCTTTTTTTCCCGGGGGGGGGAAAAAAAAAAAGGGAAAGGCCCCCAGGGGGCCCCCAAAAACCCCCCCCCCGGGGGGGGCCCATTCCCCCAAAAATTTCCCCCGGTTTTCCCTTTTTTTGGGGAAAAAAGGGGCCCCAACCAACCCCCCCCAAAAGGGGGAAAAAAAGGGGGGGGGGGTTTTAAAAAAAAAATTTAAGGGGAAAGGGGGGAAAATTGTCCAAAAAACCCCCTTTAAACCCCCCCCAGGAATTTCCCCCCGGGGGGGTTTTTCCCCTTCTCCCCCCCGGGGGAAAGGGGGGGGCCCCCCCCCCGTTTAACCCCGGGCGACGGAGGGGAAAAAACCCGGGGGGGAAAAAAAGGGGGCGGGGAAAAAAACCCCCTTTTCCCCCGGGGTTCCCTTGGGGAAAAACCTTTTTTCTAAAAAAAAATTTGGGGGGTTAACCCCTTTTTTTTGGGTTTTTTTTTAAAGGGGGTTTTTTTTAAAAACCATTTTCCCTTTTTTGGGAGGGGGGGGGAAAACCCATGCCCCCCCCGGGGGAAAAAAAAAAAGGGGGGGGCCCCCCAAAAATTTTCCCAAAAAAAAAAATTTTAAAAACCCTTTCAAAAAAAAGGGGGGGGGCCCCCCCTTCCCCCTTTTTTTTTTCCCCCCCCGGGTTTGGGGGGGGGGGGGGCCCCCCAAAAAAAAAAGATTAAACCCAACCGGGGGAAAAAAAAAATTTAAAAAAAAAAACCCCCCCTTTTTTTGTTTAAAAAAAAAAAACCCCCCCCCCAAAAAAACCAAAAGGGGCCCCCCCCTTTCCGGGTTTCCCAAAATTAAGGGGGGGGGGGAAAAAAAAAACCCCCAAAAAAAGGGGGGGGTTGGGGGAAGGGAAAAGGGGGGGCCTAAAATTTTAAAAAATCAAAAAAGGGGGTTTTATTTTCCCCAAATAAAAACCCCCCCCCAAAAAAAATTTTTCTTTCAACCGGTTTTTTTTTTTTTCCAAAAAAAAAAATTAAAAATGTCTGATTGTTTTTTTAAGATCCAAACTTTAAACCAGAGAAGTTTTTTTAATTAATTATTCTTTTTTTTTTGGTTTTTTTTTTTTTTTTGGTCGGGGGGAAAAGGGTCTTTTTTTTTTCCTTTTTTTTTTTTTCCCCCCCCCCGGGGGGGGTTTTGGGGGGGGGGAAAAAAAAAAAAAAAGGGGGGGGGGGGTTGGGGGGGGGGGGTTTTTTTTTTTTGGGGGGGGAAAGGAAATTTCTTTTTCCCCCCTTTTTGGAAAAAATTTTTTTTTGTGTGTGTGGTGTTTGTTTTGTCTTTTTTTTTAAAAAATTTCAGACTCAGATCAGGCCTGAAATTCATTTTTTCAAAAGGGGGTTCCCCCTTGGATGCTTCAAGGGAGGATTTATAGACCTGGGGGGTATTATTTGGGCACCTTCCCCCGCAGCTCTTTACATTGTCTTACTTGTGCTTTAACCTTATCAGTGGCTTTTTTTTCCCTGTTTTTTCCCCTGCTTCCCTTCTTTTTCCCCACGGGGTTAATAACACAAGGGGTTAAAAAAAGAAAAATATTTTAAAATGAAAATCTGTCCAGGAGGAAAATTTTTTTTTATGAGATTAACCCCCGGGCCTTGGGTTTTTGGGTTTTTTTAGGCTTTTTGCTTTGGGGGGGTAAATTTTTTTTTAAAGCGGCCCTATGTTTGCTTTTGGGTTTTTTGGCCTCCACCAAAAAAAATAAAAGAGATTTTTTGTTTTTACACAAAAAAAGAAAGTCTTCAGAAATGTTTTTTTTATACCAAGAGGTTGAGGAAAAAGCGTAGTAAAAAAGTTAGACTAAGGGGGGGCACCCGTCGCTACTTCCCACAGTCATTTTTATAAAAACAAAAAGAAGAAGGGCCCGTAAAAAATGATACAATTAAAAATGATATAATAATTTTGAAAAAAGGGGTCCCCAACATTCAGTTTTGCCCCCTGTATTGAGTGTTTTCCCGACGGGCCCGGGAAAGCACCCCGGGTAGTGACCCCAAGAAAATTTTTTTCCTTTTTAATGATGAATTTCAGAAAGAAATAACCCAAAGCCGCAGGTTTTTGTTTATTGATTTATTAAAAGACCTAACGCCACCAGTTAAAGGGGTGAAGCAGCACTGTCTTTATTTTTTTGCTTAGCCTGCTTCACCCCGCTCACATGGGAAAAGCTGTGGGGGGCGCCAAAACTTTTCACTTGGAGGTGGTTTTAAAAATTTGGGGGTTTCGGGTTTCCCAAAAAAGCCCCAAAAACTCCAAGGTAATTAAAGGCCAAAGTTAAAGGGAAACCAAATAAAAAAGCCATTGAATCAACATTGAAATGGCATCAGGAGAACATTGAATCCACGCTGATTTCCACATTGAGTCCACATTGAAAGGCCGAAGATCAAAAGTTGAAATGGGGTTGAAAAAATTTAATTTTAACCTATTGATTAAAAATCATTCACCATCATCTACATTTCTTTTTTGAAAAGGGACAAATTGAAAAACCCTTTAAAACATTTATTTTTTCAAATTAAAACCTTTTTAAAAGAATTAATTTTTTAAAAAAAAAAATTTAATTTTTTAAAAATGAAGAAGACCCGGGGCCCTCCCCTTTTTCCTAATTTCCCCCTTTAAAGGCCCGGCAAAAGCCAAAAAGGGGTCAAGGGAACGGGGGAGAGCACTGCTGGGAATTTTTTAAGGTTTTGGGGTTACCCAGTAACTTTTTAAAAAATACTTTTTTTTCCTTTTGTTTTGGGTAAAAAATTAGCTTGGAAACCAAAGAAAGATTACCCATTAGTAAAGTCATTTCACAAATTATTTTAAAAATTTTTTCAGTTTATCGTTTGGGGGGGAACTTAAGGTTTTCAAATCCTGATCCCCCAGGCCGGTTTTTGATGGGGACTTAGTTAAACGGGCCGGGTTTTTTAAAGTTAAAACTGCCCGCCCTTCCCAAATTTAAATGAAAGGGGCCCCCTGGTTTTTTAAAATTTTAAGCCGCCTTTTCAACCTTTTTAATTTTTAATTAAACCCGGGGACAATGGTTTAACCCCCGCCTCAAACCCAAAAAATTGTTTAAATAAGAAAAAAAAGAGATGTAAACAATTTTCGTAAAGGCCCCGGGTTTACTCAAATCCCTCTTTTCTCAAACCAACCTTTTTTTGGTTTAAGGGCGTCCCCCCCAATTTTTCCCCCGAGAATTAAAAAAGGGCCCCGCGGGGGTTACTTTAAAAACCCCTTGGTTTTTGGGAAAATAAAATTGAAAAAAATGTTGATTTTAAAAATGGGGTTTTTTTTCACTTAAAATTTAAACTTCCCTGTTTTTGGCCCCAAAACCATTAAAAAACCCTTTTTAAATTTTTAAATTAAAACCTTTAATGGTTCGTTAAAAAAAATTTTTGAATTTTTTCAAATCAACCCCAAAATTAAACCTTTTTGCCATTTCCCAACGTTGGAAATAAAAGGTTCAACCAACGGGGAGAAATTGGGAAAGGCCCTTTTTGGGGGGAGTTTTTCCCAGTAATTGGGAAAACCCGTGAACTCTAAATTTTGAGAAAAGACCCCAAAATTCGGGATATAAATTTTTCCCTTTGAAAAATTTTTTGTGGGGCGTAAAGGTAAAAACAATTGGGTACAAATCACTGAACAAATTTAAAGAAGGTTTTAAATTTTAAAGGGGCTTTGGGTTTGCAGGCAAGTTCTAAAGGCAAGCCAAAAATTCCCCAAAAAAGGGAAATTTTGGCCCCCAATTTTAAATGGTTTTAAAATAAACCTTTTTTAAATTTCAAGGGTTAAAAGAAAGTTAAAGAGGCCTAAAAAATAAACTTAAAAAAGATAAAAAATGGAGCCTTCCCTTAAAAAGGAATTTAAATTTTAAAATTTTTCTTTTTTTTTTCCCCCAACCCCCTCTTGGTTAAAAAACCCCACTTGAAAAAATCATTGGTTTGGTAAAAGCCCAATTCTTTTTTATTTTTACAAAAATTTTTAACCGACAACGTTCAATGGGTTTTTTTGGTTTAAAACAACTTTTCGAACGTTTCTTTAAAATAACCAAAAAATAACCCAACAATTTCAACGCAAAAAAGGTTTTTAATTCCAAAATGAGGAAAGGGCCGGGCAAAGGACGCTGGCAACCCAGTTGGGGTTTGAAAGGGGAACGCCAATTTTGGATTGGGAACTTTGGTTTTTTGTTTTGGGGCCAAAGGGAACAGCCCGAATAAAAACCCCTTAATTAAGCCGCTTTAATTGAAGGAAACCGTTAAAGAACTTAATGTTAAATCTTGGCAAGAAAAGGTTTTCTTTAATGAAGCCAAATGTTTTTAATTTAAAGGTCCAAAAGGTTTTATGGGGAAAGGGGTATGGCAATGTTTGTGGTCTTTTCAGCCTTTTGGTTTTACTCCAGGGGGAAAGAAGGGGACCCCCTTTGGTTAAAACCAACTTTTAAATCAGTTTTGGGGGCCCCCTCTTTTAACGGGGGGTTACCAACGCTTCCGGGTTTTGGAAAACGCGGGTTTGAAGGTCCGAACCCGGGGGGAAAAATTTAAAAAATTTTTTTTGTCAAAACAATTAAGATGAAGGCCCCCAAAAGCCCTGTTTTAAAATTTCACCTTTTTTTTTTTGAAAATTGGTATGTTTTGCAAAAACCCTTTTTTTTTTCCCCACGTTAAGGGGTTTAAGGCGTATTTAGAGACTAGTGTTTTTTGGGCCCCAAACCTTGGGAAATCCAAAAACCCTTTTCCCCCTGGAAACTCTGGACCTGAGGGAAAAGAACCTGAGGTTTTTTACAGTTTTAAAGGCAGTTTTCCTGGACTCAAAAAGGGGGTTTAAATTGCCGGAAAAAGGGGGACCTTGGGGGAGCACTGAATTTTTGGAAAATGGTTTGGGATTTTAAATGTTTATTGAGTTTTCTTGGGGTTAAAATTTTAAATTTTTAGGTTAGTGGGGGGAATTTTTTTCAAAAAAAATGAGTGGTTTAAAAAATGAAATTTTTGGATTACATTTTAAAAGGAAGGTTTTAAGTTTTATTTAAAATTTTCGATTTTTTTTTCTAAATCCCGAAAGTTTTTGGGTTTTTGAATAGGGGAAATCGGGGTCAGTCTTCCCCCTCCCATTTGAAAGACGGGCTTTTCCCTTCCAATTTAAAACATTTTTGCCCAAAATAAAATCCAAATGTGAATGGAAGACCCATCCCGTTTGAGTTTTGGAAAATTTTAAAGTTTAATTAGTTTTATTTTCCCAAGGGTTTTTGTGGGGAAACAAGAGCTTGGGTTTCCTGTTGGGGTTGGGTAATCAAAAGAAGAAAGACCCTTTAAAAATGAACAGGAAACAGTTTTTAAACAGGGAAAGGGTTTAGGAAAAAAGTGAAAAAGAAGAAAGCTCGCTGAGGAAAAAATTGGGGGGGAGCAGGTGGATTAGATTGATGTCAGGGGCAGCTGATGATTTTGGGGTTTATCTCCCACAATCCCTGAAATGGAGAGGTGGGGGCCCCTTTCCTTTTGTACTGAGGTGGGGCTTCACAAACCTGCTCAGCCTCCAAACACAAAAAGAAAAATTAGGAAAAAAAATGGAAAAAAAAACAATTTTTAGGGGCAAAAATTGGGGATGTGATATTGATTCTGTTCTTTTTGTCTGTTACTTTTTTAAAGGTTTTAAAACTTTATTGACATCAAAAAAAATATTTTTTTTAATTTTTTTTTTTTTTTTATTTGGGGGGTCATTCAATTTTCAAAACATGGGGGGTTTATAAAATAAATACACCTTTTACCCCCAAAAACACAATAAAAGATAAAATACAAAGAATTAATATATTCTTAACTCCCAAAAGTCTGTGTTATGTTTTATCCACATCACAGTGGGATCTTTTTTCCGTTTAAATTCCCCTTTTTTTCCCCTCTCATTTTTTTTCTTTAATTATTTGAACAGAACAAAAAAATTACACATAATTAATTTAAATTTTTGCAAACATGTCTGTTATATCAGTCTTGAAAAGATCACTGGGGATGGAAAAGTCCATCAAAGGGAAGTCAGGTCTCTGTGTGATGATTTCTTCACCCATTTTCCCCCTCTTTTAAATGTTTTTTTTTTATTTTTTAAAAAAGGGTTTAAACCTTTCCCTTATGTAGATATGATAAAAAATTTTAAACCAGTCCCCCAGGGTGGAGCGCCCGTTCAAAAACCCCTTTGGTGGGGGTTTTTTCCCCCCCAAAAAGTAAATTTTTATTAAATATTTGTCTGCTTTAGTTGAATATTATTTTTTTTCATTGCCCATGACATTGTCAGAATTAAAAAAGGGAAAAATCACTTGGGGAAAACCTTTTTTCCCAAACACTTATGAATGTCCCGGGCCAATATGAAATAATTTTTTGGGGAGTCCCCGAACACATGATAGTGGTTGCCCAATTTTCCCAAATAAACCCCCTCCAAAGTTTTTACCCAACACCCTTTATATTTTTTTCTGGGCAGGGGGATAAAAACTTTATTTTTCCACCCCAAACCCCCCAGCATTTGGGAAAATGTTTGTCCACTGGGGATTTCATATATTTTCTCATACATCCCCAGATACTCCATTCCTCCCTCCCCCTCCCATTTATTTTTAATTTTAAGGGTTTTTCCCCAAAAAGCCCTGGGAAAATTTTTTAAATCAGAATTTTCTTACTTCCACCCCCGTTTTATAGGTCCCACAAAATATTTATAATGCCATTTTGCTTTCCCGTCCCCCATTCATTACTTCATTCACTCTGTGTCTCATTTGTAAAATACCCCAAAGAAATCTTTGGTTCTCCAATCCATATTCTTTTTTTAAATATCTCAAAATTTTTTAAAAGTTCCCTTTTTCAACAACAGTATTTTGAGCCCTTTACTCGGCCCCCTGATTTAAATTTGATCCGCTTTATTTGGGATAAAATTTGTAATTTTATGCACATCACCCAATTTTTTTTTCTCTGCACCATTCAGATTGTACTTTTTGACTATTTTCGCCGGGTTGAGGGAGTTTTTTCCCTGGGGGTTTACCGACTGGGGTGTTATTAATTTACCATCTGCAAATGCGGGATTTGGGGGTCTTTCCAATCAATTCCCCCTTTTTTCCACCCTTTCAATAAAAGGGAATTTTCAAAAGGCATATTAAAAATTTGCCTGGGCTGCATAATATAGTCTTTTGATTTTTGGGAATGCCATGCCCTTTCTTTGTTAATTGCATTACTTTTATTTTTTTCTTGGTTTTTACCCATTCCCGATATACGAGAAAAGAACTTGTTCCCCTTCTATAAACTGTTGTTAGAGATTTTAATAAGGGAGGACTGGAAAAGATATAAAATTTGGGAAAATAACCAAACTTAATTTATTCAATCCCCGAAAAAAGATTTAGGAAGGGAGGTGATTTAACCCGAGAATATCTGACTTCATTTTTAAAATTTTGATAAAAAAATTAAACTTTAAATAATTTTGTGATATCCCTGTAAGATTAATTCCCCCATATTTATTGACTTATTAACACCTTTTTAAAACATATTTTTCTTTAAAAGGTGCCCCTTTTGGGGGAATATAATTAAAGGTCAGAATTTGGGGGTTTTGTACCTTTTAAATTTTCCCCCTTTTTAAATTTACCAAAAATTTTTGCAAAGAATGACATTAAAAGGTAAGGATACTGAAGGTTGAGTCAAAAATTTTGCACATCTGCAAACAATGATAATTTGTGATCTTGTCCTGCTTTTTTATACCCTGACCTTCAGTTTTTCTAATATACTTTTTTAAGAGGTTCTATAAAAAGGTAAGAGGGGGGGAACAGGGAAGCCCTTTTCTACATGAGCCCCCCAGTATAAAAAGGCCCCGAAAGGCCCCCATTAATTTTAAACCCCTTTCTATGGGGTTGTTATATATTTTGAAAGGATCAAGGGCCCTTTTAAAACCCAAAATTTTAACACCTTATACAGGAAGGTCCATCTGACTGAATCAAACCCCCCTTTTTTTGCATCCAAACCCATAAAAATTAAGCCCGCTTTATTTCCAAAAGGGATTTCCCAAAATAATTTAAGGGCCCCCCCGAAAATATCTTGAGTTTGCCTGATGGATGAATCCTGTTTTTTCCAGATGAAAAAAATGGTAGGATTTTTTTTTTCTTCAGCTAATTGAGGGAATTTTCCCTAATCCATAGAACAGAGATTGGTTTATATTATTTTACAATCTAATTATTTTACCCCTTTGGATTGTTGAGATTATTGCTTCCCCCCATGGGGGATTCTCCTTTGAGCGCCCAGTTACATGCCTGATTTAGTTTTTTTGGGGTTAAATCTTTACCAAAATTTTCTACCACTCTGCCAAAAAAACCCTCAGGGAAATCAAAGGGTTTTTAAAGGTTTAAGTCTAGTTATTGCTGACTTCACTTTTATCTTGATTTCAGTAAATTAGTGATTTATTTTGGGTCCTTTTGACTAAGGGTAAATTTTAGAGATTTTTTAAAGGGAAAATTTTCTATTTTATTTTTATTGTTCAGCCTTTTGAAATATAATTTCGGGTTAGTCTTCAAAATTTGGTTGGGTCTCCTCTTAATTTATACTTTATTTTCCTTTGTTTACACATTTTATCTTTTAGTATTGTCTGCTTGCTGTTTTCTTTTTATTTTTATGCCAAAATATTTCTAGCTTTACTACCTGCCTCATAACAGCTTTTTTTTCAGAAAAAACCGTTTCCTTTTTTAAAGTCTTCTGAATATTCCCCCCTATTTTGTTTTTAATTTAAAGGGTTTCTGTTTATCTTTAGTCTGTCCACTTTTTTTCTTTTTTCCCCTTTAAATTTTCTTTCAAGTTATTGAGCCCTCTTGTTTGAAAACTTAACCTGAGGGGCCGAAAAAATTTTTACCCCCTTTGTATTTTAAAGCATCCCATACAATGGTTGGGGTACTTCACCATTACTGGTTTTCTTTAAAATAAGTTTCATTTTTTTCATTTCTTCTTTTTCTTGTGGATTTTCAGATATTTTAATTTAGTTTTTTATAAAAGTGGATTTTAGGTTGTTGTTAATTTTAAATTTTTAAATTTTTATTTGGGGGTGGGCGCATGTCCTTGTGCCAATGTCACATGATTGGGTTTTTGAATCTGCCTCTTTAAAAAAAAAATAGTCAACCCAAAGGGGAGGGGGTAGAAAAAGGGGTAGTCTCTACAGTTGGGGGAGATCCCTTCCAAAATAATAACATCAATTTCGTTTTGGGTAGCATTTATTTTTTTAATTAAGGGTTTTGGGGTTTTTTTTATTTGAGGGATGAGTCTATCTTTTATAACCCCCTTTTATTCATATCCTCCACAAAAAGCACCCCTGGGATTTAGTAATTAATAATTGTTTTTAAAAGTCCAAAACACTTTCCTTTGGGGGGATAAATATTAAAAAAAAAGGGTTTTCATTAGTCCCCTTTAATTGTCCAATTATCATTAAGATCACCTTCTTATCCTTAAAATTTTAAATATGTTCATATTGTTTATCCAAATTGGGGAAAAGCAAAACCCTTTTATGTCCGGATTTATAAGAAAAGCAAAAAAAGTGTTTAAACCTTCCTCTTTTCAGTTTTAAATGTTCTGTTTCTGTTAATTGGTTTTTTGGAAGGCCACCGGCCCCCCCTCCTTTTGTTTTGATAATATTTTCCCTTTATAGGGGTTTAAAAGCCCATTCACATTGGGGGTTTTCACTTTTGATGTTGTTAAAATGATTTGCCATTATTCCTATGTAAAGACATTTTAAACCTTATTTAGTTTAGTGGAATTCAATGCCTCAGAACAGCAGCTTTAAAAAAACACTTTAAAAAAAACAAGTAGTAAGTTTAAAAATGAAAAATTTTACTTCCAAAAGGGGGGTTTAGAGAAGACCCTGTGTGGGTTGGGGCAGCCTTTTTTGAGGGGGAGCCTTTTTTAAAAGGGTTTTATTTTAAAAATGGCTTCAGAACAAACCTCATCCATGATGAAAAAGGGCTGACCCCCCACTTAAAAATTCCATCAAAGTACTTTTTTTATTGTATCTAACAAAACCTTTATTTGGCTTAAAATTTGAAAAGATTTGGGGAAACAGCCATACATCAAGTTCACATTCATTTTGTTTTTTAATTGCATTACCCAGCCGGGTTTCCCGGGCTTGGGGTCGGGGCCCAGCTAAATTTCCCCGGAGCCTTTTTTTGGGCCCGTGACTCTCGCAGCCCCCGCCCCCCGCCTGTCGGCCTTTACCCTGTCATCCCCTGGATCTGTTTCCCTCAGTGTCTTTAGGTGGTTTGAGGGCGGGGACCAGCCCCTCTCTCAGCCCATCTCCTTGGTCGCTTCTTCTGCAGTGTTTTAAGGGGGGTTTTTCCCCGCAAAAAAACCCAAAATACCGGGAAGGGGCCCGGGAAAAAAACCCTCTCTTTCAGGTTTTCTTCGCCTTTTGAGGTTTTTTGTCTTTTTTTTAATACAAAATGGGGGTAGTCATTATCCAGATTAATTTGCTTTTTCCCAAAAAAAGCCCTTCTTCTGCCACGCTTTTTGAGGGTCTCCTTTTGGTTTTTGAGCCCCGGGGAAAATTGGTTGGGGGGTCCAGCGGGGGCCCTTCTGGCGGTGTGTTTCCAGGGGGGGCCTTTTCAATATGGAGGTCCATGTCGGGGGGGCAAGGGTTTGTTTCAGGAGCCTTCCACAAAGGTTATCACTGGGTTCACTCATTGTCAGACCCCCCGGGAACGGAGTAAACCTTAAAATTGTTTCGCCCCCATCTTCCTTCCTGGGCCGCTTGTTTAGCTTCCAGGTGGGTTTTAAGTTTTATTAATTTTCACTACTCTTCCACGTTTTTTATCCTCTCCCCGTGTTTGGGTCCGCTTTTTCGCCTTACCAGTTGGGTGTTTTGTTTTTTGATCTTTCTTTAAATTTCCGGGCCAGTTGGTTTAAGGGTTTTTCCGGCCCTTTTATTTTAGTTGTGTTTAAAACGCCTCTTGTTTTTATAAGTTTTTTTCCCCCTAGCAAAATTTTTTTGCCCCCGGGTTTCCCCGCCAAGAGGGGTGGCTGAACCCGGCTTTTTTTCCACGAAATTTTTCTTTTTTTTTTGGCTTGTTTCCCTTTTTCTTTGATTAAACCAAAATGTGGTTTCCGCAAAAATTTTTTGGGTTTGTTTTAAAAACCTTATTTTCCCAAAAAATTTTGTCCGGGGAATTTTCAGGTTCCATTTGCGGCCCCCCCGGGCCCCTAGTGGCCCATCAAGGCCCCTTGGCGCACCGGCTTTCGAGGAAAAAACAAAATTTGTTTTCCGTCCTGTCAAATAAAATACAAATGTTTTAAAATAAATATGGAAAGGGGAAAGGGGGGTATTTTATTTTCAAAAACCCTTTTTTTTGATTATTTTAAACTCCATTTTTAGGAAATTTTTCCTTTTTAAAATTGACCCCCCCCTTGCAACTTAATTTTTGGTAGGCAGCCCCGGATCTTTTCATGCCCAAAATTTTCTCTTTTTGGGGGAGACAAAGGGTTTTTTTTCTTCATTTGGCCCTTCCTTATTTTGGGGTTTAACAACGCCTCTGTTGTTTAGTAAATTTGATTTTCAGGGATATAGATATTTGTGTTGTTGTAGTAACAAGAGGAATGGGGCTGTAAGTGTTCCTATATACCCAAAATTAAAAAGGTTTTCATCTTTTATCTTTCTTTTTTCTTTATTAAATTCAAAAAGTTTCCCCGAGGGCACTTTTCTCCCCCTTTCAATTAATAACCCTTCCCCTCTTTCCATTTGGGGCCCCAAAAAAAGTTTAAGTTGGATAACCCTTTGTGGTTTTTTCCAAATTAATTTATTTAGACATCACCCCTGTCTTTCCCGTTGGGTGGCTTAAAAATTTGGGCTTTAGGGGATTTTTCCCTTTCCAAACCCGGCCCAAAATGTTTGTTTTCCGTCCTGTTTAAAATACTCAAAAGT
>JAFBJX010000176.1:0-2500 GCA_016801845.1 Polydactylus sextarius | reverse complement strand
ATAAGTAAATGTAATATTCAGCAGCGGAACTTAAAGTCCCACGACGGCTAACCCACATCTGTCATATTACTGGTTTAGCTGGACGTCATCGGAGACTGTGACTCCCACTGCTCCGGGAAAGTCTTTACTAATTTGTTTCAATCACTAACTCCCCTTGTAGCCACTTGTTGACGCTACAGGTTTGGAATTTTTCAGCTGATTTTTTTGGGAAAACAAACAAGAAGAGTTAAGAATTTATTATTATTATCATTATATAATGATAAAACCAACGAAATGAAAAATAATAATAAAATAAAAAAAAAATAAATATTTTAAATTTGGTGTTGTCAAGGGTTACAAAAATTCAAATTAGATTTAATCTTTATTTTCCAGCATTTTTTTCTTGTCAGTTTTCCTCATAATTTCCTAAATAATTGTTTGGGTTTTTTTCTGTAAATTATTAGAATATTTCTGAGTGTCGGTAGCTGCAGTTACATTTGAGTTTTACAGAAAAAAAAAAATCTAAAAATAAATGATGCAGCAGAGAAGTGAAAATATTAAATAATATAAACTTGTTTTATAATTACAATTATTATTATTTATTTAAAACTCAAATACAACTAAAGATTTTTTATTTTTATTGGAAACTATCCTGGTAATTTACTAGTAAATACGTAATTCTTTTAGGATAACAGAAAGTTTGAGGAAATTTACTGTGAAATAAAAGTGATAAAAAATAATTCAAATTTTAAAAAATCAACAAAATTATATTATAAATAAATGAAACAAAACAAACAAAAATATTTATTAAATTGATAATGAGCAGAAAAATAGGACTTAAAATGACATGATAAATCTTTAAATTCAACAAAATAAAAGCTCTTCCTCCTCCCTTCTTCTTCTTCTTCTTCTTTTTGGGACTGACATCATTAGAGCTCTATCACACAATATGATGCTAAATTCCAAATCCAGATATTTCTTTAACTATTCTGCTATATTTGATATTATCTCCTATGGTTGCTATAACGCTTAGCGATTGGATCTCTAGGCACAAGTTCACCACAGGGGAAAATTCTACTGTCTAATAATAAAGTCAAACATAGAAAATATGGGAATGTTTCCATCTTGTTATTTTTAAGACTGGTCGAACCAAAACTGTTGGGTTTTTTTTTTTGTTGTTTTATTTATTGTTTTGGGTCAAGGCAGTGAAAGCCTGTCACAGTGATGCATAAAACGGCAGCCACAAGGAAATAATAATAATAATAAAAAAAATAGAATAAAAATAGAATAGATAAGATGAGAAAAGGCCACGAAGCAAGCTGGATCTGGTCCAGTCACGACTGGTCGTTAGTGGAAGAACGGAAACGATGAGTTTGTTAAAAAATATTATGTTATAATGTTCATCTTGTTTATATGATGAAGACCCAAGTTTAACGTGAAACAAGGAAAAAAGGTGATTTTATTTTATTTTGTTGTTTGTTTTTGAACTAAACACTTTTCTCAGAAAACAGATTTGTTTCATTTGATTTATTAAAAAAAAAGAAGAAGATTTAACCAGAAATAACAAAATATTTTTACTTTTAGTAAATAATTAACACAATTATTATTATTATTATTATTATTATTATTATTATTTAAACAGGTTTATTTCATTTTACTTATTTTTCTAAATATTTTATTGATAATTTTTTTTTTTTTTAAATTTATGGGGAAAAAGTTTTATCAGGATTAATTTTCTAAATGTATTTATTGTTTTTTGTGTAGAAATAATAAACTAGCGCCGCTTTGACTGTGTATATAGTGTTGTACTACGCCCTCGTGTGGCTAAAAATTATATTACAACAAAAATAAAACTTTTGTTTTTATTAAAACCAATAAATAAATAAATGAAAATAGCAAAATATTTGAATAAAAAGAGATTTTTTCTAATTAAAAAAAAAAAATAAGACTAAAAGATTTAGTTGTTACAATAATAATAATTTTTTCAACAAACAGGTAAAATAATCGATTTGTCTCTTAATTGCATGAGAATAAATGATTCAAATGAAATAAATGACTATGTATTAGTTGACATGTTAGTTTACTGGAGGGTGTCGCTGTCGCTGATCGTTCATTGATGATTTAAATTAATGATGTGAACGAGGAAGCGTTTCCCGTCGAGGTTCCTGTGATGACGTCGTTTCGTCCAAACATTTGTGTTGCCACGTGGACGGATTCTGATTGTTTTGGGGGATTATCTTTGTGTTTTTTATCGGATTAAGGACGGTGTTGTCGATATTTAGAACTGATGACGGTAAGACAAAGAGTTTCGGTTCATTTATTTTATTTGATTTTTAAAGAGACTACATTCGCTCATTCTTTTCTAGAAATTTAAACCTCGGGGTTTAAATCGCCTTTTATTTTCTGATCGGGAGTAAAACG
Organism: Polydactylus sextarius; assembly: GCA_016801845.1. Taxonomy (NCBI): domain Eukaryota; kingdom Metazoa; phylum Chordata; class Actinopteri; family Polynemidae; genus Polydactylus; species Polydactylus sextarius. The sequence continues at coordinate 100 of JAFBJX010000176.1, read as the reverse complement.
TCAACGATATAGATGGTTTTATTTTCTAAATGATTATTATTATTTGTTTATCTTGAGTCGGCATTGATTTGAGGGTAACGTACATCATGACGTTAAACTC
>JAFBJX010000175.1:0-27888 GCA_016801845.1 Polydactylus sextarius | reverse complement strand
CCCCCACCACAGCAGCCGAGGTACCCATTTGTCCCATTCTCCAGCTTCACGGTGGGCCTCCCGTTGCTGGCCATCGTCAAACATTACCACATCTGACCATCTAGGGTGGTGTTGATGCTTAGCTTTTCTCTCAGAAAGAGAGCCTTTCAGGTGCCCACCCTGCTCCACCCCACGCTTGTGCTTTGAACACAAAGCCCAGGGGAGGCCTTGACATGATCCCCACTACCAGAAATTTTGCAGTCGAGATTCCCACATTTGGGGGGGAAGGGAGTCAACACAACCCGCAGTGCAATGGCGGAGCCTCGCCCTGGGTGAACCACCTTCTTGATCATGGTATCTCCCCTGCCAGGTAAGTATGAGTTGGAAGCCTGGCAGACAGGGGGTCATTAGCGCCTGTGAGCCCCTTGGCTGACAGTGCCAGTATAAAAGCGGACCCACTGTTCAGCTCACTTCCTTTACATTCCCCACTGGCGCCTGCGTGTTTTCAAGTAAGCTGGAAAAGGCCCGTTTTTTTTGCTGGTAGCGTTGGCCTTGGCGCAGCAAGGCGACAGAGAAGTTTGCCACCACTTTCAGGCGGGAAGTGGTGCCCGCTGACAACTTCAGGCTCTCCGGCCCAGGCTTGGCTTTCCACCACGAGAGGAGAAGGGTGCACCGTTCCCTGCGGCACTGCAATGCGAGGGTCGATGCGTGGAGTGAGCGGAGCAAGCCCCCTTTTCAGCTCCCGCTCTTAAAAATGGGTTTAATATACGAGCCCCCTCATGGGGATATATCAGATATTAAACTGATAAGAACAGATACTACACTTGATCTTAGCCAAAAGGCCGAAGCGATGAGCTCTGGCGTCTGGCGTCCAAGTCAAGCTTTTGGCAGCAAACTTCGCTTCGCCACGGTTCCTTGCTTTGTTGGATTCGAGCAGCGGGTGCGCTTAGCGCCTCCTCCCCAAGTTCTGCACAGTGTGCAGCCCCACTTCCTCGATGGGGGCGGCTGTTTGATTTTCACAACCCCAAAGGGCTCGGCCTCACAGGGCAGAGCCTGCCAAAAATAACTTGAACTCGTCGGTGCTCCTCTCCGGAAATCTTTAGTAAAAGGCGAAAGATTTGTGCGTTATGAAGAAACCAGAGTCAGTACAGGGCCCCCCCCACCACAGCAGCGAGGTACCCATTTGTCCCATTCTCCAGCTTCACGGTGGGCCTCCCGTTGCTGGCCATCGTCAAACATTACCACATCTGACCATCTAGGGTGGTGTTGATGTAGCTTTTCTCTCAGAAGAGAGCCTTTCAGGTGCCCACCCTGCTCCACCCCCCCGCTTGTACTTTGAACACAAAGCCCAGGGGGGAGGCCTTGACATGATCCCCACTACCAGAAATTTTGCAGTCGAGATTCCCACATTTGGGAATTCGCAGGGGAGTCAACACAGCAGCAGTGCAATGGCGGAGCCTCGCCCTGGGTGAACCACCTTCTTGATCATGGTATCTCCCCTGCCAGGTAAGTATGAGTTGGAAGCCTGGCAGACAGGGGGTCATTAAGCGCCTGTGAACCCCTTGGCGCGACAGTGCAGCATAAAGCGGACCCACTGTTCAGCTCACTTCCTTTACATTCCCCACTGGCGCCTGCGTGTTTTCAAGTAAGCTGGAAAAAGGCCCGTTTTTTTTTTTTTTGCTGGCGCGTTGGCCTTGGCGCAGCAAAGGCGACAGAGAGAAGTTTGCCACCACTTTCAGGCGGGAAGTGGTGCCCGCTGACAACTTCAGGCTCTCCGGCCCAGGCTTGGCTTTCCACCACGAGAGGAGAAGGGTGCACCGTTCCCTGCGGCACTGCAATGCGGGGTCGATCGTGGAGTGAAGCGGGCAAGCCCCTTTTTCAGCTCCGCTCTTAAAAATGGGTTTAATATCACGAGCCCCCTCATGGGGATATATCAGATATTAAACTGATAAGAACAGATACTACACTTGATCTTAGCCAAAAGGCGAGCGATGAGCTCTGGCGTCTGGCGTCAAGTCAAGCTTTTGGCACCAAACTCGCTTCGCCACGGTTCCTTGCTTTGTTGGATTCGAGCAGCGGGTGCGCTTAAGCGCCTCCTCCCCAAGTTCTGCACAGTGTGCAGCCCCACTTCCTCGATGGGGGCGGCTGTTTGATTTTCACAACCCCAAAGGGCTCGGCCTCACAGGGCAGAGCCTGCCAAAAATAGCTTGAACTCGTCGGTGCTCCTCTCCACGGAAATCTTTAGTAAAAGCGAAAGATTTGTGCGTTATGAAGAAACCAGAGTCAGTACAGGGCCCCCCCACCACAGCAGCGAGGTACCCATTTGTCCCATTCTCCAGCTTCACGGTGGGCCTCCGTTGCTGGCCATCGTCAAACATTACCACATCTGACCATCTAGGGTGGTGTTGATGTAGCTTTTCTCTCAGAAGAGAGCCTTTCAGGTGCCCACCCTGCTCCCCCCCCACGCTTGTACTTTGAACACAAAGCCCAGGGGAGGCCTTGAGCATGATCCCCACTACCAGAAATTTTGCAGTCGAGATTCCCACATTTGGGGAATTCGCAGGGAGTCAACACAGCAGTGCAATGGCGGAGCCTCGCCCTGGGTGAACCACCTTCTTGATCATGGTATCTCCCCTGCCAGGTAAGTATGAGTTGGAAGCCTGGCAGACAGGGGGTCATTAAGCGCCGTGAGCCCTTGAGGCGACAGTCTGCAGCATAAAAGCGGACCCACTGTTCAGCTCACTTCCTTTACATTCCCCACTGGCGCCTGCGTGTTTTCAAGTAAGCTGGAAAAGGCCCGTTTTTTTTTTTTGCTGGCGCGTTGGCCTTGGCGCAGCAAAGGCGACAGAGAAGTTTGCCACCACTTTCAGGCGGGAAGTGGTGCCCGCTGACAACTTCAGGCTCTCGGCCCAGGCTTGGCTTTCCCACGAGAGGAGAAGGGTGCACCGTTCCCTGCGGCACTGCAATGCGGGGTCGATCGTGGAGTGAGCGACAGCAAGCCCCTTTTCAGCTCCGCTCTTAAAAATGGGTTTAATATGCGAGAGCCCCCTCATGGGGGATATATCAGATATTAAACTGATAAGAACAGATACTACACTTGATCTTAGCCAAAAGGCGAAGCGATGAGCTCTGGCGTCTGGCGTCCAAGTCAAGCTTTTGGCACCAAACTCGCTCGCCACGGTTCCTTGCTTTGTTGGATTCGAGCAGCGGGTGCCGCTTAAGCGCCTCCTCCCCAAGTTCTGCACAGTGTGCAGCCCCACTTCCTCGATGGGGGCGGCTGTTTGATTTTCACAACCCCAAAGGGCTCGGCCTCACAGGGCAGAGCCTGCCAAAAATAACTTGAACTCGTCGGTGCTCCTCTCCACGGAAATCTTTAGTAAAAGGCGAAAGATTTGTGCGTTATGAAAAGAAACCAGAGTCAGTACAGGGCCCCCCCCACCACAGCAGCGAGGTACCCATTTGTCCCATTCTCCAGCTTCACGGTGGGCCTCCGTTGCTGGCCATCGTCAAACATTACCACATCTGACCATCTAGGGGTGGTGTTGATGTAGCTTTTCTCTCAGAAGAGAGCCTTTCAGGTGCCCACCCTGCTCCACCCCCCACGCTTGTACTTTGAACACAAAGCCCAGGGGAGGCTTGAGCATGATCCCCACTACCAGAAATTTTGCAGTCGAGATTCCCACATTTGGGGGGTCGCGGGAGGTCAACACAACCCAGTGCAATGGCGGAGCCTCGCCCTGGGTGAACCACCTTCTTGATCATGGTATCTCCCCTGCCAGGTAAGTATGAGTTGGAAGCCTGGCAGACAGAAGTCATTAGCGCCTGTGAGGCCCTTGTGGCGGCAGTGCTTGGCGCAAAAAGCGGACCCACTGTTCAGCTCACTTCCTTTACATTCCCCCACTGGCGCCTGCGTGTTTTCAAGTAAGCTGGAAAAAGGCCCGTTTTTTTTTTTGCTGGCGCGTTGGCCTTGGCGCAGCAAAGGCGACAGAGAGAAGTTTGCCACCACTTTCAGGCGGGAAGTGGTGCCCGCTGACAACTTCAGGCTCTCCGGCCCAGGCTTGGCTTTCCCACACGAGAGGAGAAGGGTGCACCGTTCCCTGCGGCACTGCAATCTGAGGTCGATCGTGGAGTGAGCGGAGCAAGCCCCTTTTCAGCTCCCGCTCTTAAAAATGGGTTTAATATCAGAGCCCCCTCATGGGGATATATCAGATATTAAACTGATAAGAACAGATACTACACTTGATCTTAGCCAAAAGGCCGAAGCGATGAGCTCTGGCGTCTGGCGTCCAAGTCAAGCTTTTGGCACCAAACTTCGCTCATACGGTTCCTTGCTTTGTTGGATTCGAGCAGCGGGTGCCGCTTAGCGCCTCCTCCCCAAGTTCTGCACAGTGTGCAGCCCCACTTCCTCGATGGGGGGCGGCTGTTTGATTTTCACAACCCCAAAGGGCTCGGCCTCACAGGGCAGAGCCTGCCAAAAATAACTTGAACTTCGTCGGTGCTCCTCTCCACGGAAATCTTTAGTAAAAAGCGAAAGATTTGTGCGTTATGAAGAAACCAGAGTCAGTACAGGGCCCCCCCACCACAGCAGCCGAGGTACCCATTTGTCCCATTCTCCAGCTTCACGGTGGGCCTCCGTTGCTGGCCATCGTCAAACATTACCACATCTGACCATCTAGGGTGGTGTTGATGTAGCTTTTCTCTCAGAGAGAGAGCCTTTCAGGTGCCCACCCTGCTCCACCCCCACGCTTGTACTTTGAACACAAAGCCCAGGGGAGGCCTTGAGCATGATCCCCACTACCAGAAATTTTGCAGTCGAGATTCCCACATTTGGGGAATTCGCAGGGGTCAACACAACAGCAGTGCAATGGCGGAGCCTCGCCCTGGGTGAACCACCTTCTTGATCATGGTATCTCCCCTGCCAGGTAAGTATGAGTTGGAAGCCTGGCAGACAGGGGGTCATTAAGCGCCTGTGAGCCCTTGAGGCGGCAGTGCAGCGCAAAAAGCGGACCCACTGTTCAGCTCACTTCCTTTACATTCCCCACTGGCGCCTGCGTGTTTTCAAGTAAGCTGGAAAAGGCCCGTTTTTTTTTTGCTGGCGCGTTGGCCTTGGCGCAGCAAGGCGACAGAGAAGTTTGCCACCACTTTCAGGCGGGAAGTGGTGCCCGCTGACAACTTCAGGCTCTCCGGCCCAGGCTTGGCTTTCCCACGAGAGGAGAAGGGTGCACCGTTCCCTGCGGCACTGCAATGCGGGGTCGATCGTGGAGTGAGCGGAGCAAGCCCCTTTTTCAGCTCCCGCTCTTAAAAATGGGTTTAATATCGAGCCCCCTCATGGGGATATATCAGATATTAAACTGATAAGAACAGATACTACACTTGATCTTAGCCAAAAGGCCGAAGCGATGAGCTCTGGCGTCTGGCGTCCAAGTCAAGCTTTTGGCGCAAACTTCGCTTCGCCACGGTTCCTTGCTTTGTTGGATTCGAGCAGCGGGTGCCGCTTAAGCGCCTCCTCCCCAAGTTCTGCACAGTGTGCAGCCCACTTCCTCGATGGGGCGGCTGTTTGATTTTCACAACCCCAAAGGGCTCGGCCTCACAGGGCAGAGCCTGCCAAAAAAAGCTTGAACTTCGTCGGTGCTCCTCTCCACGGAAATCTTTAGTAAAAGGCGAAAGATTTGTGCGTTATGAAGAAACCAGAGTCAGTACAGGGCCCCCCCACCACAGCAGCCGAGGTACCCATTTGTCCCATTCTCCAGCTTCACGGTGGGCCTCCGTTGCTGGCCATCGTCAAACATTACCACATCTGACCATCTAGGGTGGTGTTGATGTAGCTTTTCTCTCAGAAGAGAGCCTTTCAGGTGCCCACCCTGCTCCACCCCCCACGCTTGTACTTTGAACACAAAGCCCAGGGGAGGCCTTGAGCATGATCCCCACTACCAGAAATTTTGCAGTCGAGATTCCCACATTTGGGGAATTCGCAGGGGGTCAACACAGCAGTGCAATGGCGGAGCCTCGCCCTGGGTGAACCACCTTCTTGATCATGGTATCTCCCCTGCCAGGTAAGTATGAGTTGGAAGCCTGGCAGACAGGGGGTCATTAAGCGCCCTGTGAGACCCCTGAGCGGCAGTGCAGCGTAAAAGCGGACCCACTGTTCAGCTCACTTCCTTTACATTCCCCACTGGGCGCCTGCGTGTTTTCAAGTAAGCTGGAAAAAGGCCCGTTTTTTTTTGCTGGCGCGTTGGCCTTGGCGCAGCAAAGGCGACAGAGAAGTTTGCCACCACTTTCAGGCGGGAAGTGGTGCCCGCTGACAACTTCAGGCTCTCCGGCCCAGGCTTGGCTTTCCACCACGAGAGGAGAAGGGTGCACCGTTCCCTGCGGCACTGCAATCTTGGGGTCGATCGTGGAGTGAGCGGAGCAAGCCCCTTTTTCAGCTCCGCTCTTAAAAATGGGTTTAATATCACGAGCCCCCTCATGGGGATATATCAGATATTAAACTGATAAGAACAGATACTACACTTGATCTTAGCCAAAAGGCCGAAGCGATGAGCTCTGGCGTCTGGCGTCCAAGTCAAGCTTTTGGCAGCAAACTTCGCTTCGCCACGGTTCCTTGCTTTGTTGGATTCGAGCAGCGGGTGCCGCTTAAGCGCCTCCTCCCCAAGTTCTGCACAGTGTGCAGCCCCACTTCCTCGATGGGGGCGGCTGTTTGATTTTTCACAACCCCAAAGGGCTCGGCCTCACAGGGCAGAGCCTGCAAAAATAACTTGAACTTCGTCGGTGCTCCTCTCCACGGAAATCTTTAGTAAAAGGCGAAAGATTTGTGCGTTATGAAGAGAAACCAGAGTCAGTACAGGGCCCCCCCCACCACAGCAGCCGAGGTACCCATTTGTCCCATTCTCCAGCTTCACGGTGGGCCTCCCGTTGCTGGCCATCGTCAAACATTACCACATCTGACCATCTAGGGTGGTGTTGATGTAGCTTTTCTCTCAGAAGAGAGCCTTTCAGGTGCCCACCCTGCTCCCCCCCCACGCTTGTACTTTGAACACAAAGCCCAGGGGAGGCCTTGAGCATGATCCCCACTACCAGAAATTTTGCAGTCGAGATTCCCACATTTGGGGAATTCGCGGGAGTCAACACAGCCGCAGTGCAATGGCGGAGCCTCGCCCTGGGTGAACCACCTTCTTGATCATGGTATCTCCCCTGCCAGGTAAGTATGAGTTGGAAGCCTGGCAGACAGGGGGGTCATTAAGCGCCGCCTTGAGCCCCCTGGCGGCAGTCTTGTAAGAAGCGGACCCACTGTTCAGCTCACTTCCTTTACATTCCCCACTGGCGCCTGCGTGTTTTCAAGTAAGCTGGAAAAAGGCCCGTTTTTTTTTGCTGGCGCGTTGGCCTTGGCGCAGCAAAGGCGACAGAGAAGTTTGCCACCACTTTCAGGCGGGAAGTGGTGCCCGCTGACAACTTCAGGCTCTCCGGCCCAGGCTTGGCTTTCCACGAGAGGAGAAGGGTGCACCGTTCCCTGCGGCACTGCAATGCGGGGGTCGATCGTGGAGTGAGCGGGCAAGCCCCTTTTCAGCTCCGCTCTTAAAAATGGGTTTAATATCGAGCCCCCTCATGGGGATATATCAGATATTAAACTGATAAGAACAGATACTACACTTGATCTTAGCCAAAGGCCGAAGCGATGAGCTCTGGCGTCTGGCGTCCAAGTCAAGCTTTTGGGCCAAACTTCGCTTCGCCACGGTTCCTTGCTTTGTTGGATTCGAGCAGCGGGTGCCGCTTAAGCGCCTCCTCCCCAAGTTCTGCACAGTGTGCAGCCCCACTTCCTCGATGGGGGCGGCTGTTTGATTTTCACAACCCCAAAGGGCTCGGCCTCACAGGGCAGAGCCTGCCAAAAATAACTTGAACTTCGTCGGTGCTCCTCTCCACGGAAATCTTTAGTAAAAGGCGAAAGATTTGTGCGTTATGAAGAAGAAACCAGAGTCAGTACAGGGCCCCCCACCACACAGCAGCCGAGGTACCCATTTGTCCCATTCTCCAGCTTCACGGTGGGCCTCCCGTTGCTGGCCATCGTCAAACATTACCACATCTGACCATCTAGGGTGGTGTTGATGTAGCTTTTCTCTCAGAAGAGAGCCTTTCAGGTGCCCACCCTGCTCCACCCCCCCACGCTTGTACTTTGAACACAAAGCCCAGGGGGAGGCCTTGAGCATGATCCCCACTACCAGAAATTTTGCAGTCGAGATTCCCACATTTGGGGAATTCGCAGGGGAGTCAACACAGCCAGTGCAATGGCGGAGCCTCGCCCTGGGTGAACCACCTTCTTGATCATGGTATCTCCCCTGCCAGGTAAGTATGAGTTGGAAGCCTGGCAGACAGGGGTCATTAAGCGCCGCCAGCGGGCCCTTGGCGGCAGTCTGCAGCGCAAAAGCGGACCCACTGTTCAGCTCACTTCCTTTACATTCCCCACTGGCGCCTGCGTGTTTTCAAGTAAGCTGGAAAAGGCCCGTTTTTTTTTTTGCTGGCGCGTTGGCCTTGGCGCAGCAAAGGCGACAGAGAAGTTTGCCACCACTTTCAGGCGGGAAGTGGTGCCGCTGACAACTTCAGGCTCTCCGGCCCAGGCTTGGCTTTCCACCACGAGAGGAGAAGGGTGCACCGTTCCCTGCGGCACTGCAATGCGGGGTCGATGCGTGGAGTGAGCGGAGCAAAGCCCTTTTTCAGCTCCGCTCTTAAAAATGGGTTTAATATACGAGCCCCCTCATGGGGATATATCAGATATTAAACTGATAAGAACAGATACTACACTTGATCTTAGCCAAAAGGCCGAAGCGATGAGCTCTGGCGTCTGGCGTCCAAGTCAAGCTTTTGGCACCAAACTTCGCTCGCCACGGTTCCTTGCTTTGTTGGATTCGAGCAGCGGGTGCCGCTTAAGCGCCTCCTCCCCAAGTTCTGCACAGTGTGCAGCCCCACTTCCTCGATGGGGGCGGCTGTTTGATTTTCACAACCCCAAAGGGCTCGGCCTCACAGGGCAGAGCCTGCCAAAAATAGCTTGAACTCGTCGGTGCTCCTCTCCACGGAAATCTTTAGTAAAAGCGAAAGATTTGTGCGTTATGAAGAAGAAACCAGAGTCAGTACAGGCCCCCCCCACCACAGCAGCCGAGGTACCCATTTGTCCCATTCTCCAGCTTCACGGTGGGCCTCCCGTTGCTGGCCATCGTCAAACATTACCACATCTGACCATCTAGGGTGGTGTTGATGTAGCTTTTCTCTCAGAAGAGAGCCTTTCAGGTGCCCACCCTGCTCCACCCCCACGCTTGTACTTTGAACACAAAGCCCAGGGGGAGAGCCTTGACATGATCCCCACTACCAGAAATTTTGCAGTCGAGATTCCCACATTTGGGGAATTCGCAGGGAGTCAACACAGCCAGTGCAATGGCGGAGCCTCGCCCTGGGTGAACCACCTTCTTGATCATGGTATCTCCCCTGCCAGGTAAGTATGAGTTGGAAGCCTGGCAGACAGGGGTCATTAAGCGCCTGCCTTGAGACCCCTTGAGGCGGCAGTGCAGCGCAAAGCGGACCCACTGTTCAGCTCACTTCCTTTACATTCCCCACTGGCGCCTGCGTGTTTTCAAGTAAGCTGGAAAAGGCCCGTTTTTTTTTTTTTTGCTGGCGCGTTGGCCTTGGCGCAGCAAAGGCGACAGAGAAGAAGTTTGCCACCACTTTCAGGCGGGAAGTGGTGCCCGCTGACAACTTCAGGCTCTCCGGCCCAGGCTTGGCTTTCCACCACGAGAGGAGAAGGGTGCACCGTTCCCTGCGGCACTGCAATTGGGGTCGATCGTGGAGTGAGCGGAGCAAGCCCCTTTTTCAGCTCCGCTCTTAAAAATGGGTTTAATATCACGAGCCCCCTCATGGGGATATATCAGATATTAAACTGATAAGAACAGATACTACACTTGATCTTAGCCAAAAGGCCGAGAAGCGATGAGCTCTGGCGTCTGGCGTCCAAGTCAAGCTTTTGGCACCAAACTTCGCTTCGCCACGGTTCCTTGCTTTGTTGGATTCGAGCAGCGGGTGCCGCTTAAGCGCCTCCTCCCCAAGTTCTGCACAGTGTGCAGCCCACTTCCTCGATGGGGGCGGCTGTTTGATTTTCACAACCCCAAAGGGCTCGGCCTCACAGGGCAGAGCCTGCCAAAAATAACTTGAACTCGTCGGTGCTCCTCTCCACGGAAATCTTTAGTAAAAGGCGAAAAGATTTGTGCGTTATGAAGAAGAAACCAGAGTCAGTACAGGGCCCCCCCACCACAGCAGCCGAGGTACCCATTTGTCCCATTCTCCAGCTTCACGGTGGGCCTCCGTTGCTGGCCATCGTCAAACATTACCACATCTGACCATCTAGGGTGGTGTTGATGTAGCTTTTCTCTCAGAGAGAGAGCCTTTCAGGTGCCACCCTGCTCCACCCCCACGCTTGTACTTTGAACACAAAGCCCAGGGGGGAGGCCTTGAGCATGATCCCCACTACCAGAAATTTTGCAGTCGAGATTCCCACATTTGGGGAATTCGCAGGGAGTCAACACAACCCAGTGCAATGGCGGAGCCTCGCCCTGGGTGAACCACCTTCTTGATCATGGTATCTCCCCTGCCAGGTAAGTATGAGTTGGAAGCCTGGCAGACAGGGGGGTCATTAGCGCCGCCTGTGAGGCCCTTGAGGCGGCAGTCTTGTATAAAAGCGGACCCACTGTTCAGCTCACTTCCTTTACATTTCCCCACTGGCGCCTGCGTGTTTTCAAGTAAGCTGGAAAAAGGCCCGTTTTTTTTTGCTGGCGCGTTGGCCTTGGCGCAGCAAGGCGACAGAGAAGTTTGCCACCACTTTCAGGCGGGAAGTGGTGCCCGCTGACAACTTCAGGCTCTCCGGCCCAGGCTTGGCTTTCCCACGAGAGGAGAAGGGTGCACCGTTCCCTGCGGCACTGCAATCTTGGGGTCGATCGTGGAGTGAGCGGAGCAAGCCCCTTTTTCAGCTCCGCTCTTAAAAATGGGTTTAATATCACGAGCCCCCTCATGGGGATATATCAGATATTAAACTGATAAGAACAGATACTACACTTGATCTTAGCCAAAAGGCCGAGAAGCGATGAGCTCTGGCGTCTGGCGTCCAAGTCAAGCTTTTGGCAGCAAACTTCGCTTCGCCACGGTTCCTTGCTTTGTTGGATTCGAGCAGCGGGTGCGCTTAAGCGCCTCCTCCCCAAGTTCTGCACAGTGTGCAGCCCACTTCCTCGATGGGGGCGGCTGTTTGATTTTCACAACCCCAAAGGGCTCGGCCTCACAGGGCAGAGCCTGCCAAAAATAGCTTGAACTCGTCGGTGCTCCTCTCCACGGAAATCTTTAGTAAAAGGCGAAAGATTTGTGCGTTATGAAGAAACCAGAGTCAGTACAGGCCCCCCCACCACAGCAGCCGAGGTACCCATTTGTCCCATTCTCCAGCTTCACGGTGGGCCTCCCGTTGCTGGCCATCGTCAAACATTACCACATCTGACCATCTAGGGTGGTGTTGATGCTTAGCTTTTCTCTCAGAAGAGAGCCTTTCAGGTGCCCACCCTGCTCCACCCCCACGCTTGTACTTTGAACACAAAGCCCAGGGGAGGCCTTGAGCATGATCCCCACTACCAGAAATTTTGCAGTCGAGATTCCCACATTTGGGGAATTCGCAGGGAGTCAACACACCGCAGTGCAATGGCGGAGCCTCGCCCTGGGTGAACCACCTTCTTGATCATGGTATCTCCCCTGCCAGGTAAGTATGAGTTGGAAGCCTGGCAGACAGGGGGGGTCATTAAGCGCCTGTGCAACCCCTTGAGGCGACAGTTGGCGCAAAAGCGGACCCACTGTTCAGCTCACTTCCTTTACATTCCCCACTGGGCGCCTGCGTGTTTTCAAGTAAGCTGGAAAAAGGCCCGTTTTTTTTTTGCTGCTGGCGCGTTGGCCTTGGCGCAGCAAAGGCGACAGAGAGAAGTTTGCCACCACTTTCAGGCGGGAAGTGGTGCCCGCTGACAACTTCAGGCTCTCCGGCCCAGGCTTGGCTTTCCACGAGAGGAGAAGGGTGCACCGTTCCCTGCGGCACTGCAATGCGGGGTCGATCGTGGAGTGAGCGGGCAAGCCCCTTTTTCAGCTCCCGCTCTTAAAAATGGGTTTAATATCGAGAGCCCCCTCATGGGGATATATCAGATATTAAACTGATAAGAACAGATACTACACTTGATCTTAGCCAAAAGGCCGAAGCGATGAGCTCTGGCGTCTGGCGTCCAAGTCAAGCTTTTGGCACCAAACTTCGCTTCGCCACGGTTCCTTGCTTTGTTGGATTCGAGCAGCGGGTGCCGCTTAAGCGCCTCCTCCCCAAGTTCTGCACAGTGTGCAGCCCCACTTCCTCGATGGGGGCGGCTGTTTGATTTTCACAACCCCAAAGGGCTCGGCCTCACAGGGCAGAGCCTGCCAAAAATAACTTGAACTCGTCGGTGCTCCTCTCCACGGAAATCTTTAGTAAAAGGCGAAAGATTTGTGCGTTATGAAGAAGAAACCAGAGTCAGTACAGGGCCCCCCCCACCACAGCAGCCGAGGTACCCATTTGTCCCATTCTCCAGCTTCACGGTGGGCCTCCCGTTGCTGGCCATCGTCAAACATTACCACATCTGACCATCTAGGGTGGTGTTGATGTAGCTTTTCTCTCAGAAGAGAGCCTTTCAGGTGCCCACCCTGCTCCACCCCCACGCTTGTACTTTGAACACAAAGCCCAGGGGAGGCCTTGAGCATGATCCCCACTACCAGAAATTTTGCAGTCGAGATTCCCACATTTGGGGAATTCATGAGGGAGTCAACACAGCAGTGCAATGGCGGAGCCTCGCCCTGGGTGAACCACCTTCTTGATCATGGTATCTCCCCTGCCAGGTAAGTATGAGTTGGAAGCCTGGCAGACAGGGGGTCATTAAGCGCCCTGTGACCCCTTGAGGCGGCAGTGCGCGCATAAAGCGGACCCACTGTTCAGCTCACTTCCTTTACATTCCCCACTGGCGCCTGCGTGTTTTCAAGTAAGCTGGAAAAGGCCCGTTTTTTTTTGCTGGCGCGTTGGCCTTGGCGCAGCAAGGCGACAGAGAAGTTTGCCACCACTTTCAGGCGGGAAGTGGTGCCCGCTGACAACTTCAGGCTCTCCGGCCCAGGCTTGGCTTTCCACCACGAGAGGAGAAGGGTGCACCGTTCCCTGCGGCACTGCAATGCTGGGGTCGATCGTGGAGTGAGCAGAGCAAGCCCCTTTTTCAGCTCCCGCTCTTAAAAATGGGTTTAATATCGAGCCCCCTCATGGGGATATATCAGATATTAAACTGATAAGAACAGATACTACACTTGATCTTAGCCAAAAGGGAGAAGCGATGAGCTCTGGCGTCTGGCGTCCAAGTCAAGCTTTTGGCACCAAACTTCGCTTCGCCACGGTTCCTTGCTTTGTTGGATTCGAGCAGCGGTGTGCGCAGCGCCTCCTCCCCAAGTTCTGCACAGTGTGCAGCCCCACTTCCTCGATGGGGGCGGCTGTTTGATTTTTCACAACCCCAAAGGGCTCGGCCTCACAGGGCAGAGCCTGCCAAAAATAACTTGAACTCGTCGGTGCTCCTCTCCACGGAAATCTTTAGTAAAAGGCGAAAGATTTGTGCGTTATGAAGAAACCAGAGTCAGTACAGGGGCCCCCCCCACCACAGCAGCCGAGGTACCCATTTGTCCCATTCTCCAGCTTCACGGTGGGCCTCCGTTGCTGGCCATCGTCAAACATTACCACATCTGACCATCTAGGGTGGTGTTGATGTAGCTTTTCTCTCAGAAGAGAGCCTTTCAGGTGCCCACCCTGCTCCACCCCCACGCTTGTACTTTGAACACAAAGCCCAGGGGAGAGGCTTGAGCATGATCCCCACTACCAGAAATTTTGCAGTCGAGATTCCCACATTTGGGGAATTCATGGGGAGTCAACACACCCAGTGCAATGGCGGAGCCTCGCCCTGGGTGAACCACCTTCTTGATCATGGTATCTCCCCTGCCAGGTAAGTATGAGTTGGAAGCCTGGCAGACAGGGAGTCATTAAGCGCCCTGTGAACCCCTTGAGGCGGCAGTGCAGCGCAAAAGCGGACCCACTGTTCAGCTCACTTCCTTTACATTCCCCACTGGCGCCTGCGTGTTTTCAAGTAAGCTGGAAAAGGCCCGTTTTTTTTTTGCTGGCGCGTTGGCCTTGGCGCAGCAAAGGCGACAGAGAGAAGTTTGCCACCACTTTCAGGCGGGAAGTGGTGCCCGCTATTTAACTTCAGGCTCTCCGGCCCAGGCTTGGCTTTCCACACGAGAGGAGAAGGGTGCACCGTTCCCTGCGGCACTGCAATGCGGGGTCGATCGTGGAGTGAGCGGGCAAGCCCCTTTTTCAGCTCCGCTCTTAAAAATGGGTTTAATATGCGAGCCCCCTCATGGGGATATATCAGATATTAAACTGATAAGAACAGATACTACACTTGATCTTAGCCAAAAGGCCGAAGCGATGAGCTCTGGCGTCTGGCGTCCAAGTCAAGCTTTTGGCACCAAACTTCGCTTCGCCACGGTTCCTTGCTTTGTTGGATTCGAGCAGCGGGTGCCGCTTAGCGCCTCCTCCCCAAGTTCTGCACAGTGTGCAGCCCACTTCCTCGATGGGGGCGGCTGTTTGATTTTCACAACCCCAAAGGGCTCGGCCTCACAGGGCAGAGCCTGCCAAAAATAGCTTGAACTTCGTCGGTGCTCCTCTCCACGGAAATCTTTAGTAAAAGGCGAAAGATTTGTGCGTTATGAAGAAGAAACCAGAGTCAGTACAGGGCCCCCCCACCACAGCAGCCGAGGTACCCATTTGTCCCATTCTCCAGCTTCACGGTGGGCCTCCCGTTGCTGGCCATCGTCAAACATTACCACATCTGACCATCTAGGGTGGTGTTGATGTAGCTTTTCTCTCAGAAGAGAGCCTTTCAGGTGCCCACCCTGCTCCACCCCCCCACGCTTGTACTTTGAACACAAAGCCCAGGGGAGGCCTTGAGCATGATCCCCACTACCAGAAATTTTGCAGTCGAGATTCCCACATTTGGGGAATTCGCAGGGGAGTCAACACAGCCCAGTGCAATGGCGGAGCCTCGCCCTGGGTGAACCACCTTCTTGATCATGGTATCTCCCCTGCCAGGTAAGTATGAGTTGGAAGCCTGGCAGACAGGGGGGTCATTAAGCGCCCTTGAGACCCCTTGAGGCGGCAGTGCTTGGCAAAAAGCGGACCCACTGTTCAGCTCACTTCCTTTACATTCCCCACTGGCGCCTGCGTGTTTTCAAGTAAGCTGGAAAAGGCCCGTTTTTTTTTGCTGGCGCGTTGGCCTTGGCGCAGCAAAGGCGACAGAGAGAAGTTTGCCACCACTTTCAGGCGGGAAGTGGTGCCCGCTGACAACTTCAGGCTCTCCGGCCCAGGCTTGGCTTTCCACCACGAGAGGAGAAGGGTGCACCGTTCCCTGCGGCACTGCAATGCGGGGTCGATCGTGGAGTGAGCGGAGCAAGCCCCTTTTTCAGCTCCGCTCTTAAAAATGGGTTTAATATCGAGAGCCCCCTCATGGGGATATATCAGATATTAAACTGATAAGAACAGATACTACACTTGATCTTAGCCAAAAGGCCGAAGCGATGAGCTCTGGCGTCTGGCGTCCAAGTCAAGCTTTTGGCAGCAAACTTCGCTTCGCCACGGTTCCTTGCTTTGTTGGATTCGAGCAGCGGGTGCCGCTTAAGCGCCTCCTCCCCAAGTTCTGCACAGTGTGCAGCCCCACTTCCTCGATGGGGGCGGCTGTTTGATTTTCACAACCCCAAAGGGCTCGGCCTCTGGGGCAGAGCCTGCCAAAAATAACTTGAACTCGTCGGTGCTCCTCTCCACGGAAATCTTTAGTAAAAGGCGAAAGATTTGTGCGTTATGAAGAAGAAACCAGAGTCAGTACAGGCCCCCCCACCACAGCAGCCGAGGTACCCATTTGTCCCATTCTCCAGCTTCACGGTGGGCCTCCCGTTGCTGGCCATCGTCAAACATTACCACATCTGACCATCTAGGGTGGTGTTGATGTAGCTTTTCTCTCAGAAGAGAGCCTTTCAGGTGCCCACCCTGCTCCACCCCCACGCTTGTACTTTGAACACAAAGCCCAGGGGAGGCCTTGAGCATGATCCCCACTACCAGAAATTTTGCAGTCGAGATTCCCACATTTGGGGAATTCATGAGGGAGTCAACACAACCCGGAGTGCAATGGCGGAGCCTCGCCCTGGGTGAACCACCTTCTTGATCATGGTATCTCCCCTGCCAGGTAAGTATGAGTTGGAAGCCTGGCAGACAGGGGGTCATTAAGCGCCTGTGAGCCAGCTTGCGGCGGCAGTGCTTGTAAAAGCGGACCCACTGTTCAGCTCACTTCCTTTACATTCCCCACTGGCGCCTGCGTGTTTTCAAGTAAGCTGGAAAAGGCCCGTTTTTTTTGCTGGCGCGTTGGCCTTGGCGCAGCAAGGCGACAGAGAAGTTTGCCACCACTTTCAGGCGGGAAGTGGTGCCCGCTGACAACTTCAGGCTCTCCGGCCCAGGCTTGGCTTTCCACACGAGAGGAGAAGGGTGCACCGTTCCCTGCGGCACTGCAATGCGGGGTCGATCGTGGAGTGAGCAGAGCAAGCCCCTTTTCAGCTCCCGCTCTTAAAAATGGGTTTAATATGCGAGCCCCCCTCATGGGGATATATCAGATATTAAACTGATAAGAACAGATACTACACTTGATCTTAGCCAAAAGGCCGAAGCGATGAGCTCTGGCGTCTGGCGTCCAAGTCAAGCTTTTGGCACCAAACTTCGCTTCGCCACGGTTCCTTGCTTTGTTGGATTCGAGCAGCGGGTGCCGCTTAGCGCCTCCTCCCCAAGTTCTGCACAGTGTGCAGCCCACTTCCTCGATGGGGGCGGCTGTTTGATTTTCACAACCCCAAAGGGCTCGGCCTCACTGGGGCAGAGCCTGCCAAAAATAGCTTGAACTCGTCGGTGCTCCTCTCCACGGAAATCTTTAGTAAAAAGCGAAAGATTTGTGCGTTATGAAGAAACCAGAGTCAGTACAGGGCCCCCCCACCACAGCAGCCGAGGTACCCATTTGTCCCATTCTCCAGCTTCACGGTGGGCCTCCGTTGCTGGCCATCGTCAAACATTACCACATCTGACCATCTAGGGTGGTGTTGATGTAGCTTTTCTCTCAGAAGAGAGCCTTTCAGGTGCCCACCCTGCTCCCCCCCACGCTTGTACTTTGAACACAAAGCCCAGGGGAGGCCTTGAGCATGATCCCCACTACCAGAAATTTTGCAGTCGAGATTCCCACATTTGGGGAATTCGCAGGGAGTCAACACAACCCGCAGTGCAATGGCGGAGCCTCGCCCTGGGTGAACCACCTTCTTGATCATGGTATCTCCCCTGCCAGGTAAGTATGAGTTGGAAGCCTGGCAGACAGGGGGTCATTAAGCGCCTGTGAGGCCCTTGAGGCGGCAGTCTTGCGCAAAAAGCGGACCCACTGTTCAGCTCACTTCCTTTACATTCCCCACTGGCGCCTGCGTGTTTTCAAGTAAGCTGGAAAAAGGCCCGTTTTTTTTTGCTGGCGCGTTGGCCTTGGCGCAGCAGCAAGGCGACAGAGAGAAGTTTGCCACCACTTTCAGGCGGGAAGTGGTGCCCGCTGACAACTTCAGGCTCTCCGGCCCAGGCTTGGCTTTCCACCACGAGAGGAGAAGGGTGCACCGTTCCCTGCGGCACTGCAATCTGGGGTCGATCGTGGAGTGAGCGGAGCAAGCCCCTTTTTCAGCTCCGCTCTTAAAAATGGGTTTAATATCACGAGCCCCCTCATGGGGATATATCAGATATTAAACTGATAAGAACAGATACTACACTTGATCTTAGCCAAAAGGCCGAAGCGATGAGCTCTGGCGTCTGGCGTCCAAGTCAAGCTTTTGGCACCAAACTTCGCTTCGCCACGGTTCCTTGCTTTGTTGGATTCGAGCAGCGGGTGCCGCTTAAGCGCCTCCTCCCCAAGTTCTGCACAGTGTGCAGCCCCACTTCCTCGATGGGGCGGCTGTTTGATTTTTCACAACCCCAAAGGGCTCGGCCTCTGGGGCAGAGCCTGCCAAAAATAAGCTTGAACTTCGTCGGTGCTCCTCTCCACGGAAATCTTTAGTAAAAGGCGAAAGATTTGTGCGTTATGAAGAAGAAACCAGAGTCAGTACAGGGCCCCCCCACCACAGCAGCCGAGGTACCCATTTGTCCCATTCTCCAGCTTCACGGTGGGCCTCCCGTTGCTGGCCATCGTCAAACATTACCACATCTGACCATCTAGGGTGGTGTTGATGTAGCTTTTCTCTCAGAAGAGAGCCTTTCAGGTGCCCACCCTGCTCCACCCCCCCACGCTTGTACTTTGAACACAAAGCCCAGGGGAGGCCTTGAGCATGATCCCCACTACCAGAAATTTTGCAGTCGAGATTCCCACATTTGGGGAATTCGCTTGGGGAGTCAACACAGCCGGAGTGCAATGGCGGAGCCTCGCCCTGGGTGAACCACCTTCTTGATCATGGTATCTCCCCTGCCAGGTAAGTATGAGTTGGAAGCCTGGCAGACAGGGGGTCATTAAGCGCCCAGCGGGCCCATGAGGCGGCAGTGCTGTATAAAAAGCGGACCCACTGTTCAGCTCACTTCCTTTACATTCCCCACTGGCGCCTGCGTGTTTTCAAGTAAGCTGGAAAAAGGCCCGTTTTTTTTTGCTGGCGCGTTGGCCTTGGCGCAGCAAGGCGACAGAGAGAAGTTTGCCACCACTTTCAGGCGGGAAGTGGTGCCCGCTGACAACTTCAGGCTCTCCGGCCCAGGCTTGGCTTTCCACACGAGAGGAGAAGGGTGCACCGTTCCCTGCGGCACTGCAATCTGGTCGTCGATCGTGGAGTGAGCAGAGCAAGCCCCTTTTTCAGCTCCGCTCTTAAAAATGGGTTTAATATCACGAGCCCCCTCATGGGGATATATCAGATATTAAACTGATAAGAACAGATACTACACTTGATCTTAGCCAAAAGGCCGAAGCGATGAGCTCTGGCGTCTGGCGTCCAAGTCAAGCTTTTGGCACCAAACTTCGCTTCGCCACGGTTCCTTGCTTTGTTGGATTCGAGCAGCGGGTGCCGCTTAAGCGCCTCCTCCCCAAGTTCTGCACAGTGTGCAGCCCACTTCCTCGATGGGGGCGGCTGTTTGATTTTCACAACCCCAAAGGGCTCGGCCTCACAGGGCAGAGCCTGCCAAAAATAAGCTTGAACTCGTCGGTGCTCCTCTCCACGGAAATCTTTAGTAAAAGGCGAAAGATTTGTGCGTTATGAAGAAGAAACCAGAGTCAGTACAGGGCCCCCCCACCACAGCAGCCGAGGTACCCATTTGTCCCATTCTCCAGCTTCACGGTGGGCCTCCCGTTGCTGGCCATCGTCAAACATTACCACATCTGACCATCTAGGGTGGTGTTGATGTAGCTTTTCTCTCAGAAGAGAGCCTTTCAGGTGCCCACCCTGCTCCACCCCCACGCTTGTACTTTGAACACAAAGCCCAGGGGAGGCCTTGAGCATGATCCCCACTACCAGAAATTTTGCAGTCGAGATTCCCACATTTGGGGAATTCGCGGGGAGTCAACACAGCCGGAGTGCAATGGCGGAGCCTCGCCCTGGGTGAACCACCTTCTTGATCATGGTATCTCCCCTGCCAGGTAAGTATGAGTTGGAAGCCTGGCAGACAGGGGGTCATTAAGCGCCTGTGGCCCAGCCCTTGGCGACAGTCTGTATAAAAGCGGACCCACTGTTCAGCTCACTTCCTTTACATTCCCCACTGGCGCCTGCGTGTTTTCAAGTAAGCTGGAAAAGGCCCGTTTTTTTTGCTGGCGCGTTGGCCTTGGCGCAGCAAAGGCGACAGAGAAGTTTGCCACCACTTTCAGGCGGGAAGTGGTGCCCGCTGACAACTTCAGGCTCTCGGCCCAGGCTTGGCTTTCCACACGAGAGGAGAAGGGTGCACCGTTCCCTGCGGCACTGCAATGCGGGGTCGATCGTGGAGTGAGCAGAGCAAGCCCCTTTTCAGCTCCGCTCTTAAAAATGGGTTTAATATCACGAGCCCCCTCATGGGGATATATCAGATATTAAACTGATAAGAACAGATACTACACTTGATCTTAGCCAAAAGGCGAAGCGATGAGCTCTGGCGTCTGGCGTCCAAGTCAAGCTTTTGGCAGCAAACTTCGCTTCGCCACGGTTCCTTGCTTTGTTGGATTCGAGCAGCGGGTGCCGCTTAGCGCCTCCTCCCCAAGTTCTGCACAGTGTGCAGCCCACTTCCTCGATGGGGGCGGCTGTTTGATTTTTCACAACCCCAAAGGGCTCGGCCTCACAGGGCAGAGCCTGCCAAAAATAAGCTTGAACTTCGTCGGTGCTCCTCTCCACGGAAATCTTTAGTAAAAGGCGAAAGATTTGTGCGTTATGAAGAAGAAACCAGAGTCAGTACAGGGCCCCCCCACCACAGCAGCCGAGGTACCCATTTGTCCCATTCTCCAGCTTCACGGTGGGCCTCCGTTGCTGGCCATCGTCAAACATTACCACATCTGACCATCTAGGGTGGTGTTGATGTAGCTTTTCTCTCAGAAGAGAGCCTTTCAGGTGCCCACCCTGCTCCACCCCCCCCACGCTTGTACTTTGAACACAAAGCCCAGGGGAGGCCTTGAGCATGATCCCCACTACCAGAAATTTTGCAGTCGAGATTCCCACATTTGGGGAATTCGCAGGGGTCAACACAGCCAGCGGAGTGCAATGGCGGAGCCTCGCCCTGGGTGAACCACCTTCTTGATCATGGTATCTCCCCTGCCAGGTAAGTATGAGTTGGAAGCCTGGCAGACAGGGGGTCATTAAGCGCCTGTGCAGCCCTTGGCGGCAGTGCAGCGCAAAAAGCGGACCCACTGTTCAGCTCACTTCCTTTACATTCCCCACTGGCGCCTGCGTGTTTTCAAGTAAGCTGGAAAAGGCCCGTTTTTTTGCTGCTGGCGCGTTGGCCTTGGCGCAGCAAAGGCGACAGAGAAGTTTGCCACCACTTTCAGGCGGGAAGTGGTGCCCGCTGACAACTTCAGGCTCTCCGGCCCAGGCTTGGCTTTCCACCACGAGAGGAGAAGGGTGCACCGTTCCCTGCGGCACTGCAATGCGGGGTCGATCGTGGAGTGAGCGGAGCAGCCCCTTTTTCAGCTCCGCTCTTAAAAATGGGTTTAATATCGAGCCCCCCTCATGGGGATATATCAGATATTAAACTGATAAGAACAGATACTACACTTGATCTTAGCCAAAAGGCGAGAAGCGATGAGCTCTGGCGTCTGGCGTCCAAGTCAAGCTTTTGGCACCAAACTTCGCTTCGCCACGGTTCCTTGCTTTGTTGGATTCGAGCAGCGGGTGCCGCTTAAGCGCCTCCTCCCCAAGTTCTGCACAGTGTGCAGCCCACTTCCTCGATGGGGGCGGCTGTTTGATTTTCACAACCCCAAAGGGCTCGGCCTCACAGGGCAGAGCCTGCCAAAAATAAGCTTGAACTTCGTCGGTGCTCCTCTCCACGGAAATCTTTAGTAAAAGGCGAAAGATTTGTGCGTTATGAAGAAACCAGAGTCAGTACAGGGCCCCCCCCCCACCACAGCAGCCGAGGTACCCATTTGTCCCATTCTCCAGCTTCACGGTGGGCCTCCGTTGCTGGCCATCGTCAAACATTACCACATCTGACCATCTAGGGTGGTGTTGATGTAGCTTTTCTCTCAGAGAGAGCCTTTCAGGTGCCCACCCTGCTCCCCCCCCACGCTTGTACTTTGAACACAAAGCCCAGGGGGGAGGCCTTGACATGATCCCCACTACCAGAAATTTTGCAGTCGAGATTCCCACATTTGGGGAATTCGCAGGGAGTCAACACAGCCCAGTGCAATGGCGGAGCCTCGCCCTGGGTGAACCACCTTCTTGATCATGGTATCTCCCCTGCCAGGTAAGTATGAGTTGGAAGCCTGGCAGACAGGGGGTCATTAAGCGCCTGTGAGGCCCTTGAGGCGGCAGTGCTTGCATAAAAAGCGGACCCACTGTTCAGCTCACTTCCTTTACATTCCCCACTGGCGCCTGCGTGTTTTCAAGTAAGCTGGAAAAGGCCCGTTTTTTTTTTTTGCTGGCGCGTTGGCCTTGGCGCAGCAAGGCGACAGAGAAGTTTGCCACCACTTTCAGGCGGGAAGTGGTGCCCGCTGACAACTTCAGGCTCTCCGGCCCAGGCTTGGCTTTCCACCACGAGAGGAGAAGGGTGCACCGTTCCCTGCGGCACTGCAATGCAGGGGGTCGATCGTGGAGTGAGCAGAGCAAGCCCCTTTTTCAGCTCCCGCTCTTAAAAATGGGTTTAATATCACGAGCCCCCTCATGGGGATATATCAGATATTAAACTGATAAGAACAGATACTACACTTGATCTTAGCCAAAAGGCCGAAGCGATGAGCTCTGGCGTCTGGCGTCCAAGTCAAGCTTTTGGCAGCAAACTTCGCTCGCCACGGTTCCTTGCTTTGTTGGATTCGAGCAGCGGGTGCGCTTAAGCGCCTCCTCCCCAAGTTCTGCACAGTGTGCAGCCCCACTTCCTCGATGGGGGCGGCTGTTTGATTTTCACAACCCCAAAGGGCTCGGCCTCACAGGGCAGAGCCTGCCAAAAATAGCTTGAACTCGTCGGTGCTCCTCTCCACGGAAATCTTTAGTAAAAGGCGAAAGATTTGTGCGTTATGAAGAAGAAACCAGAGTCAGTACAGGGCCCCCCCACCACAGCAGCCGAGGTACCCATTTGTCCCATTCTCCAGCTTCACGGTGGGCCTCCCGTTGCTGGCCATCGTCAAACATTACCACATCTGACCATCTAGGGTGGTGTTGATGTAGCTTTTCTCTCAGAAGAGAGCCTTTCAGGTGCCCACCCTGCTCCACCCCCACGCTTGTACTTTGAACACAAAGCCCAGGGGAGGCCTTGAGCATGATCCCCACTACCAGAAATTTTGCAGTCGAGATTCCCACATTTGGGGAATTCGCAGGGAGTCAACACAACCAGCAGTGCAATGGCGGAGCCTCGCCCTGGGTGAACCACCTTCTTGATCATGGTATCTCCCCTGCCAGGTAAGTATGAGTTGGAAGCCTGGCAGACAGGGGGTCATTAAGCGCCCTGTGAGCCCTTGAGGCGGCAGTGTCTTGCGCAAAAAGCGGACCCACTGTTCAGCTCACTTCCTTTACATTCCCCACTGGCGCCTGCGTGTTTTCAAGTAAGCTGGAAAAGGCCCGTTTTTTTTTTGCTGGCGCGTTGGCCTTGGCGCAGCAAAGCGCGAGAGAGAAGTTTGCCACCACTTTCAGGCGGGAAGTGGTGCCCGCTGTTTAACTTCAGGCTCTCCGGCCCAGGCTTGGCTTTCCACGAGAGGAGAAGGGTGCACCGTTCCCTGCGGCACTGCAATCTGCGGGGGTCGATCGTGGAGTGAAAGCGGAGCAAGCCCCTTTTTCAGCTCCCGCTCTTAAAAATGGGTTTAATATCACGAGAGCCCCCTCATGGGGATATATCAGATATTAAACTGATAAGAACAGATACTACACTTGATCTTAGCCAAAAGGCGAAGCGATGAGCTCTGGCGTCTGGCGTCCAAGTCAAGCTTTTGGCACCAAACTTCGCTTCGCCACGGTTCCTTGCTTTGTTGGATTCGAGCAGCGGGTGCCGCTTAGCGCCTCCTCCCCAAGTTCTGCACAGTGTGCAGCCCCACTTCCTCGATGGGGGCGGCTGTTTGATTTTTCACAACCCCAAAGGGCTCGGCCTCACAGGGCAGAGCCTGCCAAAAATAACTTGAACTCGTCGGTGCTCCTCTCCACGGAAATCTTTAGTAAAAGGCGAAAGATTTGTGCGTTATGAAAGAAACCAGAGTCAGTACAGGGCCCCCCCACCACAGCAGCCGAGGTACCCATTTGTCCCATTCTCCAGCTTCACGGTGGGCCTCCGTTGCTGGCCATCGTCAAACATTACCACATCTGACCATCTAGGGTGGTGTTGATGCTAGCTTTTCTCTCAGAAGAGAGCCTTTCAGGTGCCCACCCTGCTCCACCCCCACGCTTGTACTTTGAACACAAAGCCCAGGGGGAGGCTTGACATGATCCCCACTACCAGAAATTTTGCAGTCGAGATTCCCACATTTGGGGAATTGCATGGGGTCAACACAGCCCGGTGCAATGGCGGAGCCTCGCCCTGGGTGAACCACCTTCTTGATCATGGTATCTCCCCTGCCAGGTAAGTATGAGTTGGAAGCCTGGCAGACAGGGGGGTCATTAAGCGCCACCCAGACCCCCCTTGAGGCGGCAGTGCGCATAAAAGCGGACCCACTGTTCAGCTCACTTCCTTTACATTCCCCACTGGCGCCTGCGTGTTTTCAAGTAAGCTGGAAAAGGCCCGTTTTTTTTTTGCTGGCGCGTTGGCCTTGGCGCAGCAAAGGCGACAGAGAGAAGTTTGCCACCACTTTCAGGCGGGAAGTGGTGCCCGCTATTTAACTTCAGGCTCTCCGGCCCAGGCTTGGCTTTCCACCACGAGAGGAGAAGGGTGCACCGTTCCCTGCGGCACTGCAATCTTGGGGTCGATCGTGGAGTGAGCGGAGCAAGCCCCTTTTTCAGCTCCGCTCTTAAAAATGGGTTTAATATCTGCGAGCCCCCTCATGGGGATATATCAGATATTAAACTGATAAGAACAGATACTACACTTGATCTTAGCCAAAAGGCCGAAGCGATGAGCTCTGGCGTCTGGCGTCAAGTCAAGCTTTTGGCAGCAAACTTCGCTTCGCCACGGTTCCTTGCTTTGTTGGATTCGAGCAGCGGGTGCCGCTTAAGCGCCTCCTCCCCAAGTTCTGCACAGTGTGCAGCCCACTTCCTCGATGGGGGCGGCTGTTTGATTTTCACAACCCCAAAGGGCTCGGCCTCACAGGGCAGAGCCTGCCAAAAATAACTTGAACTCGTCGGTGCTCCTCTCCACGGAAATCTTTAGTAAAAAGCGAAAGATTTGTGCGTTATGAAGAAACCAGAGTCAGTACAGGGCCCCCCCACCACAGCAGCCGAGGTACCCATTTGTCCCATTCTCCAGCTTCACGGTGGGCCTCCGTTGCTGGCCATCGTCAAACATTACCACATCTGACCATCTAGGGTGGTGTTGATGTAGCTTTTCTCTCAGAAGAGAGCCTTTCAGGTGCCACCCTGCTCCCCCCCACGCTTGTACTTTGAACACAAAGCCCAGGGGAGGCCTTGAGCATGATCCCCACTACCAGAAATTTTGCAGTCGAGATTCCCACATTTGGGGAATTCGCATGGAGTCAACACAGCAGTGCAATGGCGGAGCCTCGCCCTGGGTGAACCACCTTCTTGATCATGGTATCTCCCCTGCCAGGTAAGTATGAGTTGGAAGCCTGGCAGACAGACAGGGGTCATTAAGCGCCGCCTTGAGACCCTTGAGGCGACAGTGCTTGCGCAAAAGCGGACCCACTGTTCAGCTCACTTCCTTTACATTCCCCACTGGGCGCCTGCGTGTTTTCAAGTAAGCTGGAAAAGGCCCGTTTTTTTTTTTGCTGGCGCGTTGGCCTTGGCGCAGCAAAGGCGACAGAGAAGTTTGCCACCACTTTCAGGCGGGAAGTGGTGCCCGCTGACAACTTCAGGCTCTCCGGCCCAGGCTTGGCTTTCCACGAGAGGAGAAGGGTGCACCGTTCCCTGCGGCACTGCAATCTGGGGTCGATCGTGGAGTGAGCGGAGCAAGCCCCTTTTTCAGCTCCGCTCTTAAAAATGGGTTTAATATCACGAGCCCCCTCATGGGGATATATCAGATATTAAACTGATAAGAACAGATACTACACTTGATCTTAGCCAAAAGGCCGAAGCGATGAGCTCTGGCGTCTGGCGTCCAAGTCAAGCTTTTGGCAGCAAACTTCGCTCGCCACGGTTCCTTGCTTTGTTGGATTCGAGCAGCGGGTGCGCTTAAGCGCCTCCTCCCCAAGTTCTGCACAGTGTGCAGCCCACTTCCTCGATGGGGGCGGCTGTTTGATTTTCACAAACCCAAAGGGCTCGGCCTCACAGGGCAGAGCCTGCCAAAAATAAGCTTGAACTCGTCGGTGCTCCTCTCCACGGAAATCTTTAGTAAAAGCGAAAGATTTGTGCGTTATGAAGAGAAACCAGAGTCAGTACAGGGCCCCCCCACCACAGCAGCCGAGGTACCCATTTGTCCCATTCTCCAGCTTCACGGTGGGCCTCCGTTGCTGGCCATCGTCAAACATTACCACATCTGACCATCTAGGGTGGTGTTGATGTAGCTTTTCTCTCAGAAGAGAGCCTTTCAGGTGCCCACCCTGCTCCACCCCCACGCTTGTACTTTGAACACAAAGCCAGGGGGGGAGGCCTTGAGCATGATCCCCACTACCAGAAATTTTGCAGTCGAGATTCCCACATTTGGGGGAATTCGCAGGGGAGTCAACACAGCAGCAGTGCAATGGCGGAGCCTCGCCCTGGGTGAACCACCTTCTTGATCATGGTATCTCCCCTGCCAGGTAAGTATGAGTTGGAAGCCTGGCAGACAGGGGTCATTAAGCGCCTTGACCCCTTGAGGCGACAGTCTTGCTGTATAAAGCGGACCCACTGTTCAGCTCACTTCCTTTACATTCCCCACTGGCGCCTGCGTGTTTTCAAGTAAGCTGGAAAAGGCCCGTTTTTTTTTTTGCTGGCGCGTTGGCCTTGGCGCAGCAAAGGCGACAGAGAGAAGTTTGCCACCACTTTCAGGCGGGAAGTGGTGCCCGCTGACAACTTCAGGCTCTCCGGCCCAGGCTTGGCTTTCCCACGAGAGGAGAAGGGTGCACCGTTCCCTGCGGCACTGCAATCTTGGGGTCGATCGTGGAGTGAGCGGAGCAAGCCCCTTTTCAGCTCCGCTCTTAAAAATGGGTTTAATATCACGAGCCCCCTCATGGGGATATATCAGATATTAAACTGATAAGAACAGATACTACACTTGATCTTAGCCAAAAGGCCGAAGCGATGAGCTCTGGCGTCTGGCGTCCAAGTCAAGCTTTTGGCACCAAACTTCGCTTCGCCACGGTTCCTTGCTTTGTTGGATTCGAGCAGCGGGTGCCGCTTAGCGCCTCCTCCCCAAGTTCTGCACAGTGTGCAGCCCACTTCCTCGATGGGGGCGGCTGTTTGATTTTCACAACCCCAAAGGGCTCGGCCTCACTGGGGCAGAGCCTGCCAAAAATAGCTTGAACTCGTCGGTGCTCCTCTCCACGGAAATCTTTAGTAAAAGGCGAAAGATTTGTGCGTTATGAAGAAACCAGAGTCAGTACAGGGCCCCCCCACCACAGCAGCCGAGGTACCCATTTGTCCCATTCTCCAGCTTCACGGTGGGCCTCCCGTTGCTGGCCATCGTCAAACATTACCACATCTGACCATCTAGGGTGGTGTTGATGTGGCTTTTCTCTCAGAAGAGAGCCTTTCAGGTGCCCACCCTGCTCCACCCCCCACGCTTGTACTTTGAACACAAAGCCCAGGGGAGGCCTTGAGCATGATCCCCCACTACCAGAAATTTTGCAGTCGAGATTCCCACATTTGGGGAATTCATGGGGTCAACACAACCCAGTGCAATGGCGGAGCCTCGCCCTGGGTGAACCACCTTCTTGATCATGGTATCTCCCCTGCCAGGTAAGTATGAGTTGGAAGCCTGGCAGACAGGGGGTCATTAAGCGCCGCAGCAGACCCCCTTGAGGCGACAGTCTTGCAAAGAAGCGGACCCACTGTTCAGCTCACTTCCTTTACATTCCCCACTGG
>JAFBJX010000174.1:0-21594 GCA_016801845.1 Polydactylus sextarius | reverse complement strand
GAGGTTCTTCACCAGCTTCTGATCTGCATAAACCTGTCCTCCTCTTTATCTTTCACCAGTCAGAAGCAGAGATCCAACTTATCCATGAGACTGCACCGACCTGCACTTCTCCAGTTTGCCTGCCTGTTGTTCCGCCTTGCCTCTGTCACCATCCGGAAGAAAAAGATGCTTTTTCGTCTTGCGAAAAACATGTCTTCAGCTTCACGTTGGCTTTTTGAAATTCAAGGCATATTCCACCTTTTGGCGTTGTTTCCTTAGAATCTGAACTTTCTGTCCAAATCCAGACTCACCCACATTCACCAATAAGACACTCCAATCTATGTCTTGTGCCACCATCCCTGATCTCCTCAGAAGTTTCATAGCTTCATCTGTTGGTGCTGGCTGATAAAAGCACGTCAGCCAAAGACTTTCCAAAATCGGCCTGAACTCCTGCGGTCGATTGGGCTCTCGATGTCTTTTGTTAATACCACCGTCCAGTGTCTTCCCCAGGGAAATGCCTATTGAGGTAGGTTTTTCTGTGATTCAGATCTGTTTTAGTGACTCATCATCATGTGCAGAACCCGGGACGGTTCCTCGTCCTCCACGATCCGAGGGGTCTCGTTTCATCATTGTCATATCTCAATGCCGGAGAAGTGAGAGTCGATCGGTAGTAATGAAGTTCAGGGACTTCAGATCCGCTTGACGAGATCTCTTTCTCCATTTTACTCTTGACTCTAAACAGAGTCTTTTTTCCAGTATCAAGATTAGACTCAGGCTGGTGAGGAGGCTTTGAATTGATCATCTTCCTTGCAGCTTTTCAGGGAGGAGTGACCCGGCAGGAGGCAACAGTGGGCTCTCTTCTACGGAGACTAGAGTGAGAGTGAAAGCGTTGATGTTGTTTATCACCTCTGCCACAATGGGAGCCTGTCTTTACTGCTCCAAACTGAAGAGTCAGATGCTAATCGATAATCTGGGCCTGGTCACAGATGCTCAGCTGTTCGGCCTAAAAGCCTTGGGAAAAGCTCTACTGAGAAGCGGAAGTCTCCCAGGCTTCTCCCTTGCTAATGCTTCCTCAGAGAAATCTGTCTCTCTCCCTGAGGTCACAGATCTTAACAAAGGAATTTGGACGAAAGGACGTTACAGCCAAAAGCATATCTGCAAATAAGACAAATTAATATCTCGTCGTAACAGATTTCACCACAATCGGATTAGTTATGCCATTGTCTGCAGCGTCATCACTTTCAACCAAGGATTCAACTATTATTGAAGGTCGTTTCACCGTGGACGCCCGGATACTTAGGTTAGTGTTTGATTTCTATCCATGACATTATCAGCCGCTGTGTTTGTGTTTGTAACAAATCACTGTGATCGCATCGAGAAAGGGTTTGTAGGAATTCATAAGTTTGACTCCTACTTACAGAGTTTCAAATAAAGGACAAGATGAAAGATGATGTCACAACATGTCATAATGTCAGTCACATTCACCACCGTCCTCCATTGGGGACACATCACAACACCCTCGTCACCAAACGGGTCAATCAACACATGGATGTCAAATCAATGAAACTCTCACTTCTAAAGTTTGGAAAATGAGAAATTTCTAGATTGAATTTTTAGAATTTCAAATTTAGCATTCAAATTTAACTTTCAAATTTTTAAATAATAGGAAATTTAATGAAAAAAAAAAACCCTAATAAATAACATAAAAAAATACTATTTTATTACAATTCAATAAAATTAATACTGTTGTTTTTTGTAAATACCAATTTATTTAGATTAATATTTATGTATTTGTTAAATTCTAAATTGGGATTAATTTTCTTATGGAATAACTTGTATAAAATGTATTTATTATATAATACATATTAAATAATAAATTAATAATAAAATAATGAATAAAATTAATTATAAACATTAATAAATAATTCAAATTAATATTTAAAAATTTCAATAAACATCATAAAAATTTTTAATGAAATACGAATATTCAAAGAAAACCTTTTAAGAAACAAAGACTTTCTAAAAAACAAACATACCTCAATAGAAAAAATACAAACGATATTTTAAGCCTTTAAATAAATTAATATTAAATTATATGATATAATGAATGATATAATTCAAATTAACTCATGATCATGATTCCCTCTGTTAATTTTTTGGTTGGATCGGTGACTATGCCTGGTTTTTTATCGCCTCGAACTGGAGGATCGGTTGTCGTTTATCTTTAAGTTAAAAGAATGAAATAAAAAGAGAGTTATGTATGTGAAAGAATAGTAAAATTGGATTAATAAATTCATGATCATAAAATGATTAATAAATTAAAAAATAAAATTAGTTGAATAATACAATAAACATAAAAAATATTGGAATAAAAAATAAAAATTAACTTGGATAAGTAAAAAAGAATATTGAAAATTATTAAATAAATAAAAGAAAATTTATAAATAAAAAATTAAATTCCATAACTCATATAATTTTTTTTTAACCATAAATCAGACTTCAAAGAAATAATCAGAATATCATAAATTATTATAAGGGAAAAATTATAACTGACGTGAAAGAAAAATGATGATTAACTAAATGGTGAAACATTTAACTATACTAAAGTAGTTTAATATCTAGTTTGTTAATATTGTTGCAACAAAGGTGAGAATCTAGTTTAAAAAAGTGTGATCAAGACTGAATTGTTTGATAAAGACTACTTTTTTTGAAACTTTTTAAACACTTATTAATTCTTAATATATTAGTTTTACAGTTTTGTTCAAAGTTGATGGTTGATAAATTTACGTTATTAAAGCTAAACGAGTTACTTGGAGATATCCTTAATTTAAAAGACAGATATCGTGTCTAACGGTTACTTATTAACAATTACTATATTCTTACATGATTACTACTGCGACCTTCGTTGTACCATATATCTACTAAGGAGACATTCAACGACTACAACGCCGCACTTGTCTTTTGGCCTGATTTATTTAACCTTTTTTGGGGGAGGTACTACATGTAGTTATCGATCATGCGCATTTTTACAACGCATATGTATTGTTTTATTACAATTATCGACTACTAACCAGTAAATTTTTTTCGATCTGTTTTTAATATTATTGATGACTTTAACTCTAACTGTTTTTGCTCTGTTTTTAATCAATTATTGTAATCTACCATACTACTGCTGTTTAGATTTGAATGTAAACAAGTAAACACCTATCAACTCCATTAACCGAATGAGTAATTAAACTATTCGAGTAACACTCACATAACCAAATGAAAATATCGACATTTTCCGGAAAATTACTTCCACTTCTTCACGGTTTACAACATATATCTCATTAACCTTTTCTTACCTTACAAAAAAGCTTATACTGAACTGCGCAGTTAACCTGTTACTCCTTTTGCAGAAAAAGACGGAGGGCATCCAATCTTATACACACTGCTACTACAGCCCTACGTACAGTGTAGTTACTAGTTAATAGCAGTGCACCATTGACGACTCAAGCCGGATGTTGTACCGGTTTACACGTCATGTTTTTTGACGGGGTAGCTAACGAGTTTGTCAGTTAGTGGTTATTTATTACGGGTTATTGCATTTAAATAAGTTTTATTTACTGAAGAAGGATTTATAACGCTTGCCTTTTAACGCTTTATCAAACCGAAAAAGTTATTCATCACAGGACATCTGCCTTTGCTTCCATTCACTAAAATAATAAAATTGAAAATATCAAAATAATCTCCTGGCTGTCTCCATTCATTCACTAAACAAGATGTGGTTTATTTAATATTGAAATTTTATGGATATAGTACTTAGTGACGTTTCTTTTCTAACCTGACTCGGCTTGTTAGCGTTTGGTACAGGCTGCATAATTGCCTCCAAACCTGAAGTCAACCTTTTCTTTATTCCAGTTTGGGTCCAGGAGGCACACGACCTGCTTATCCATCCTTTGTTAAGCGTTGTAGATTGATGTGAAACTCCCTGACTACTTTCTCTCTCTCCCCACACTTCATGTTTATATCAATAATTACTATTTAATTGTGAAATCAACAATACAAAACATTT
Source organism: Polydactylus sextarius (assembly GCA_016801845.1). Taxonomy (NCBI): domain Eukaryota; kingdom Metazoa; phylum Chordata; class Actinopteri; family Polynemidae; genus Polydactylus; species Polydactylus sextarius. Next base: position 17,561 of record JAFBJX010000174.1, on the reverse strand, counting down.
GAACATTTTTATAATGAATTTTGTGTCTTCACAAATTGTGAAAAGATATGAAAAAACATTTAACTAAATTAAACTAACTACTGATTTTAATGAAAACTCATGATAAGAAGATATGTACAACGTATATAATAGTGGAAAATCTATATAAAAAAGCTAGATTTCAAGTTGTAACGTCCCAATTTAAAATTGGACTAGCTTAGTCCAGCTAGCTACACCATAGAACCTTGTTATACAACTACCGGGGCTAAATTGCATTTATGTAAAACCGGCACTCTAGGTTTTCCTACTAGCTTCAACTCAGTCTGTACTTAGAGACCCTGAAAAACCAAAGCACAATTAAGGATCTTTCACAGAACAAAGGGTTTAGTTTTTTTTTTTTATTAATCGATAATTGGGGAAACGGCACCGAGAAACCATAATAATTTGCTTGGCCTAGAGCTTAAGTTCACTGTCAGAATATATTGATAAAGATTTGGACAAAAGGGGCGTTACAGCCAAAAGCATATCTGCAAATATGACAAGTGTCGTCGTCATCGGGTTCACCTGATCGGATCAGTTCCCATTGTCTTAGCGTCATCCTTTCAAACAAGGATTCAACTATTGGCTGAAGGTGGTTCACCGTGGCCCGGACATTTCTAGGGTTAGTGTTTGATTTCTATCCGTTGACATTACGTCGTTGTGTTTGTGTTTGTAACAAATCACTGTGATCATACGTAGAAAGGGTTTGTAGAATTAAGGTTGGGAAGCTTGACTCCTACTTACAGAGTTTCAAACATTAAAAGGACAAAGATGAAGATGATGTCACAACATGTCATAATGTCAGTCACACCACCACACCGTCCTCCACTGGGGACACATCACAACATGACATGTGATGTCATAATGTCAGTCACACCACCACCGTCCTCCACTGACTAAAATGGAAACCGGGCGAGAAAATCAAAACTCAAACATGAGAAATATGTTTCTAGACTTCTACAAGTGTTTTGAGACATATTTTCAGATTGTGGACTCTTCCACTCCAACTGATATTTATTCTTAGAGAAGCGAAACCACTTTGGGTTAAATTTGGGCGAATATTGTCAAAGTTTCAGAAGGATGTCACGCCCCCTCGTGGCCCTAAATTAGAGGCGGTTACATAACATTTTACACATAAAAATAACAATAAAAACAAAACCAGTTGAATAGAAACAACAAAACAATAACTGTTGTCTCTCTCTCTGTCAAATTACCCTGTTCAATTCAAATTCTATGTTATTTTATTATAGTTTTTATTCAAAAAGAAATGTGCAAGAAAATTGGATTTGTTCTTGCGTAATACCAGTGTGTTCAGTAGGGGTAGTGAACACAGACTGTAACTCTGTTCATTGATAGATTTTCTACTAGTATTATGTGAATTAAATCAAATTTAATACATAAAATAAAAAGGAATAAAAATGGACTTGGGTAATACAATACAATACTATACAATGAAAATTATATGGGATTAAATTACCTTACATTACATTAAATCAATTACATTAATTAGAAATCAAATTTAAATAAATATCATAAGATGTGATTAGACTTTCACGAGAATTACGGCTCATACGCATAAAAACACCTTTCAATGGAAACAACTGCAAGTACTTTTTCCCTGAAAGAAAGCACAGGAAATCATCGACACCTCAGACTAGGACATATACCCTAATTTTAACAACCTATCGAGTTTGACCCGTCTCTTTTCACAAGCAAATAGTTAACAATGAATTACTGAATGATATAGATGAATAGATATAATACTGAATCATAATGAAACTTGTGATTGATCAAACTTCACCATCAGTGTTGATCTTCACCTCTGATCATAGAGATGACGTCTTTATTTAAGTTTAGGGTGATGATGAATAAAATCACATTTGAAATGTCCTAAATCACTTCCTATACATTTTTTCTGACCAGAAGATCAGATGAATTATCAAAGAACAAACCTCAGACTCAGACAGTTAGCAATATATAATGTATTTTATTAACGGCTATAATCTATATATGACTGAAAGAGGATACAGAGAGCAAATCAGAATCCATAAATGCTAGAAATGGATGAAAATTTCTACCACTACTACCACTGCAGAGTAAGTGAGGTTAATAATATTCTGTCTTGTATTTGTTGATGCAGCTTTTGTTCAAACAAAGTGAGATTTAGCAATAAGACAATAAATGACGGAGTCAAGATAACTTGAATCTCTGATACAAAACGACTGAAACAGTTTGTTTTAGAAACTTTGAGATCAAACACATTGAAATAATTCATTATACATTCTCCTTCAGTTTTCAAGCTTCTTGATGGTTGATACGTTTCGTGAATTTTACAAGCTCAACAATGTGCAAGAATTCCTGTTTACAAAAAGAAGAACAGAGTCATCAGTTGTCCTTATACAGGCGTACTGTCTTAATTAAAAGAATTAACTTAGGCATTGAATCCTTAACACACGATACGAGTCCCTACACTGACCGTACAGTATAGTACTACATATCAAGCTAACTAATACCCATTCAAATAACGCTATCTTGTCTGTTTGACGATTTTAATAAGTCATGATTTTACGTTTGACGAGTTAACAGGTGTAGACAGTCATACGGATTTTTACTGGAGGACATATAAGTTTATTACGTGTTCTATTCGTATAACAAGCACACAGATGTGTTATCACTGTACTATAAGTAATTAATCCAGTATATTTAACCAGCTAAATAATGTTGCCGTTTAAGTCAACTTCATTATAGTCTTAACATCTCGCCTGTTTGAACAGTTTCTATGTAACAAGGTAATACTATCAACACGATTCTACCGAATGAGACTTGATAAACATTCAACAACTATAAACCAAATAAATATCGAGACCCTTTTCCGGAAAGAGACTATTCATGTTCAGGTTACATATACTCATTAAATATTCAAACAAAAATCCTTTACTTAACTATTAAGTTACTACCTGAACAGGAAAAGAAGAGAGATGCTCCGAATCTAGTAATACTACTGATCTCACATAGTAGTAGTACAATATCAAGCTAACAGCAGACATTACGCACAACCCATCTTTCTTTTGAGATGTTACATCAACGTCAGATTTTCTGGAGGGTTCTACGAGTAACATCATAGACTTTTACCTGGTGACAACGTGTACATGTTTATCTGAAGACGGGTTTTATTACTTCAGTCTGCATTTGCATTTTAATGCAGAGTTTGATGACTCAAAAAGTTATCAAGGACACTGACGTTTGGCTCTGTTATACTAAACACATTGAATAAATTGTAAATATCAAATAATTCCTGCTTCCTTAACTAAAGTGATGTGGTTCACACTTAATATCGAATTAATTTATCGTGGATCGTCCATGGGGCGTTTTTCTTCAGAACCGTGCTTTGAAGAGAAGGTACATGCGCATACTTTCAAACGGTGTTTTTATTAGTTGGTCGAGGCAGACAATGACGAACAATTAACTGTTGTAATGCTTAAATCATGAATGCACTTTCTGTCTTTCTCCTACATCATCATATAATATAATACTAATTGAACATCAAACTGATAACACCAACATTTGAGAATTTAGCTGAATGATCATTTCGAAATTGTGAAAATTTAAAAAAAAACATTTCAAATTAACTAAATCTACTATTGTGTTTGAAAAGATCCATGATGAGATAACGTAAGTAAGAAGTATAATACAGTGAATCTTATAAACAGAAATCTATGTTCACTAACGTTGTAGTGAATCGCCCATGAGATTGATCAGATCGCTGATAGGTCAGATGCTACGACACATAAACTTTATAAACAGCTGGTGCTAATTAGCATTTATAAACGAAGTAGTCACGTACTAAGCTCAACTCAGTCCTGTCAACTAGAGCCCTGATAAAACCAAACACAATGTCTTAAGAAAATTTAGTTTTTTTGTTTTGTTTTATTATAATCGTTTGGAAGAGAGAACATAACCGTTCTTAGCCTGAAGTACTGTCAAGATATATATTGTTTTAGGCTCAGCCTTAGTTCGGTCCAATTTGAACCTTTACCCATAGTACCCTGGCTTAAGTCCACTCTCATAATCAGTTTTAAGTAACCACCTCACGACAACATGAAGGGTAAGGATCAATAACGTCTTGATGTCTGTGAGGTAGTACCGCTGAACCAGACAGGATTTTAATAGGGAGCGGCGGACCATAACATGGGGGGGGGTTATGATTGGAGAGGTGGAGGGCTGTTGGGATGGAGGTAGAGGAAAGTTCTGGGAGGTGGAGGTGGTTCTTGGGGGGTTCAGAAAAGTGCGATTACGCCTCCTGAAGGCTGAAAGGCCTTAACAGAGAAGAACCAGGTAGTTTGTCAGGTGCCAGAGAGAGATGTGCCTTCGTCGCCGCATTTCAGTGTACAACTACACGTCTGAGGAATAATTTGTCAATTGGTGAATTTTCGATAGTTGAACCATCGTAACGCCATATCTTCTGGTAAGACTAGAGTCGGTCTAACACCATCCACCTGCTTTTCTGAGTCCACCAGGCTTGTAGACCTGCAACATCTCGTTCACCTGTAGATTCAACTGCTACAACCTCTAGCTCCTCTGAAGGGTGCCCAACTGGATGGGCTCTTGAAGGGTGGCTCTGAAGGAGCTGGCCTGAGGAGTGAGCCTCTGGGGTGACTCCTGAAGGGCTGGCTAATAAGAGTGGCCTTGAAGGAGTGAGCCTCTAAGTGACAACTGAAGGAGCTGAGCTCAAGCGAAGGCGAGTTGTGCCATACACAGCTTCCAAAGAAACGTGACCTTCATGGGCTGGGTACATTCACACACAGGAGATGTGGCTGTCACCCCTAATGTCAGATTCAGTGGCCTGAGAGCAGATGAGAGTATCCAGGAGGCCAGTCCAGGTGACTTCTCGTAATGTACGAGTGGAGGTTGCTATGGAGGGTCGGCTTTATTCTTTAGTCCGATCTGCATAAACCTGCTCCTCTTTACTTGCTAGCAGGCAGGATCAACTTTTCTGGAGACTCACCACCTACTTCATTCTGCCTTGAATTTGTTTATCACATCCAGAGCAATGTCTTAAACATCTACTTACTTGGCTTTTGTCAGTATTCCACCTTGGGTGCTTAGAACAATTTTCTCACAGATCACCACATTCTCAATAAGACACCACTTTGACATCCTGATCTTAGTTCAGATCTGCTGGTACAGGGACATCAAAAAGATTAATCGCCTAACTCTATAGACTCGAGTTGACCAGCGTGCTTCTCAGGAAATGCCATTGAGTGGTTTGTGATCGATCGACTGGTACTCATCATATTAAACCTGGTTCTCGCCCAGCCTCTTGTCATCACCTGTCATCGTCGAATGACGAGGAAATCAGGACTAGTCCGCCGACGGTTTATTTTTTGTTGTTTATGTCAAGATTGTCAAACGAGAATATCACTTGCCAAGGTGACCGGCAGTGTTTCTGAGAGATAGGAAGAGCGGCTGTTTGTACTTCAATGGAGCCTGTCACTGCCCAACGAAAGTCAGTTCATATTAACTGGGCCTGCCTGCTTTAGTTGTAACCTAAGCTAAGCATTCCCAGGTCCCTATGTCAGAAATCTGTCTTCCCAGACAATCAAGATTGGACAAAAGGCGTTAGCAAAGAATAAAGCAGGTCTCATCCACCACGGATTATTGCATTGTTTAGCATCCCAAAAGATAACATTGGGAGCGCACGTGTTTTAGGGTTAGGTGATTCCATTACGCGTTGGTTTGTAAAATACTGTGTGCGGAAGGTTAAATTAAGTTGCCTACAGAGTTTCAAAAAGGTGAAGTGGCACAAAGTCATAATGTCAGAACCACGAGGGGAAATCCAACAATGTGATGTCTAATGTCAGTGGCATACAAGATAAGTCACCACAGTTCCACTGCTAAAAGGAAACAGGAACAACCAAACATGAGAAGTTTTCTAAATTTTGACAATTTGTTACCACAGTATTTATTCTAATGCAAACCTTAAAATAAAAGTCGTTTGGGTGCGCCCACGCTAATTAGCTACATACTTATAAAAATACAATAAACAAACCGTTAATAGAAACAAAAACAATAATGTTGTCTCTCTCTGTAATTACTTTTAATTTGTTATTTTTGTATTAGATATTTATTCAAGTGTGAGAAAATTCTCTGATACCGTGTGTCAGTAGGAACACTGTAACTTATTGAAGAACTGATTATGTGAAAAATTTAATCAAAGAAGGAATGAAGACTTATCATCAAGAAATCATAGGGATTAAATTATTACATACATTAAAATTAATTTTAAAATTAAAATTAATAAATATATAGATGTTATTACGAAGGTCATATAAACACCTTCAATGCAATCAAGTACTTTCTGAAGAACGGTCTGAATCGTGACATTCAATTTAACAACCTATCGTTGACCCTTTTAAACTAGTAACAATGATCTGAAGTAAGATGAATGATATAATACTGAATCATATGAATTTGATTGATCCTTCAATCAGTGTTGAATCTTCACCACAAATGCGCTTATTGTTTAGATAACTCTTCGCATTCCTGGCATGAGTCGATCGGCGGTCGATCTGATTTGTCTCATCAGCTTCTTCTGAAAGGAAGAAACGGACGTTTCTGTTTTCTCAAGTTTTAGTAATAATATGGATAATAAGCCCACTTTCAAAATCAAAATATTAAATGAAATAATACGTTAATACAATATCATAAAAATATATTTGATTATAAAAATGTGTATCAAGTAAACAAGACATATGGGAATAAATTAATGTGGGTAAGGAAAATTTAACTAAATAAAATCAACATTAATGTCATAAATCACTTCCTTATTTTTCGACGAAGATCAGATGAATTATCAAAACAACTCAGATCAAAGTTAGCAAATAAGATTTAACCGATAACTATATATGACTGAAAGAGGAAGGCAGCAATCAGACTCCTTCAAAGACTGAAATGGATGAAAACATTTCACTACTACCACTGACAAATGGAGGTTATAATATTTTCTGTAGTATTTAATTGCGCCGTTGTTCACAGAAGTGAGATTTAGCTAGAAAAGCGAGCGAGACGAGGCTCTACAAAAACTGAAACTATTGTTTTGATGAAACTAACAAAAATTGAAATTAATTCATTAACATTCTCCTTTCAGTTTTAAGCTCTGATGGTTGAGTAACAGTTTTGTAATTTTTAGTCAACCTTTACAGGATTATCTTTAGAAGGAGCGTCACAGTTTCCAATACAGGGTTAGCTGTCTTTTAAACAGAATTCTCTAGTGCATTGAACTATACATGCTACTAGAGTCCCTACTATACTAGTAGACTACATATCAACTAGGTACACCATCAGAGTAACGCCCATCTTGTCTGTTGACCGGATGTTACATAACGCTGATTTTACGCAAGCAGTTATACCACGGTTAGAGCAACGGACTTTTCCGAGACCCAATGTACATGTTTTATTTACCGAGTTCCGTCAAACAAGAAATGGTTTATCACTTTATAATATTACCAGTGACTATTCCACTAAATATGTTTTGCCTGTTTAGCAACTTATTGTATATTTGACCATACTGCTGTTTGAACAGTTTGCATATGTAAACAATCGTAAACTACCCTTTAAATCCATTTAACATGATAATTTATAAACATTAATAACAACTCTAAACAAGAATCGACAATTTTCGTGGAAAGCAATATTCATTCCTTCACGGTTTAAATAATATTCCATAAAAACTTCATTAATACAACATCCTTATATTAATCGGCTTAAGATTATGTTTAAAAAAAGAAGAAGTATCCAATCTAGTACCTCTTATCCCACTACACCTTAATAGAGCATAATACTGAAGAATCACGTTCAACGCTCTGTTGTTTACCCGGATTACATCACGAGATTGTTGGAGGTTCATAGTTAGCAGTATAGGTTTTACCACGAGACGTGAAACTTGGACGGTTTTATATAAGTACAGTTATTTACTTAAAGTCTGATTTGCATTAATCAATCGCTTAAGGTTTGTATAGAAACGTGAAAAGGAAGTTATACATCACATCTGACCTTGTGCTCCGTTATCATAAACACATTTGAATAAAATTAAAATATCAATAATTCTGGTTCATTCAATTACTAAAAGCAAGATGGGTTGTCAACTAATATCAAATTAATTTATCAGGAGTATCAGATGTCACTTAGCGGGTTTCTTCATTTTCAACCTCGTGACTTGGGATAGCGAGAGGTACATCCATGCTCCAAACCAAGCGCACTTCTTTTTAGTTTGTCCAGAAATGGACTGACTAACCATCTTTAGTTGCGGATTAGACTGCTGAAACCCCAATGCACTGCATTCTTTTCTTCTGTCTCTCCACTTCATGTCTAATCAATATTACAATAATTGTGAACATCAACACTATACCCAACATTGTGAGGAATTAGGAATGACATTTTGTCTGTCTCAAATGGAAAAATATTATAGAAAACTTAACTAAATGAACAATCTACTGATTGGGTACAAGAAATGACTCAGATGAGAGGTACTGAGAAAGTAATGTACAGATATAATACTAGTGGAAAATCTATCAATAAACAGAGTAAGAGTCTATCACAACGTGTTGTACGGTGAATCGGTCCAGATTTGAATCAGACCTGACTTAGAGTCCAGAGGCAACGTAACTAGAACCTTGGACACCAACGCTGAGTAACATTACATTTTGTAACCGGCAAGCAGTCAGCTGTACATGCTAGCAACTCATCGTCAAATGAGACCCTGAGTAAAACCAGCACATAAGATCTTTCACAGAACAAAGGTTTATTTTTGTTTGTTTTGTTTTATTACCAATCGGTATTGGAAACCGGAGCACGGAGAACCCATAACCCTGTTGCTTAAGGTACCCTGAGTTAGTTCATTCAGAGATCGTAAATGATATTTAGGCCAGCCTAGTTAGGTTAGATTGCGTGGGCAACGCAAAAGGATTTCTTGGTTTGAAACTGAACGAGAACCAAACCTCTACCCATTGGGCCGAGCTTAAGTCCATTCTTGAAGTGTTATGTTTTGATAACATATCTCACCAGACAAATGAAGGTAAGGACTAATGAAACCTTGCCTTTGATGTTGGAGTGGTCCTGAGCTTGAGTCCTGCCTGAACCCAGACAGGATTTGTGAATAGAGGAGACCGAGCACGGAGAACTAAAGCCTGGGGGTGGGTTTGGTTGAGAGGGGAGGTGAGGCTGATTGGGGATGGTGAGGATGGGTGTGGTGGAATTGGGTTGTGGTGAAGTGCTGGGAGGTGGAGGTTGGCTTGGGACGGTTACAGAAGTGCATAACCGCCTCCTGAAGGGGCTGAGAAGGCCTTGAGGAGAAGAACCTACAGATGGCTAGGTTTTGGTGCAGGGCGAGATGAGATGACTCTTCTAGTTCTGCCTAAAGTCATTTCAGCGATTCCAACACAGGTCTGAGAAGTCTTTAATTAATTTGTCGTTGATTAATTCTGATGTTGAACCATTATCGTCAATCCAATATCTTCAAAGACTGGATGATGTCCTGTTTCAACCTCCATCCCACCTGCTTTTCTGAGCTGACCAGTGCTCAGTGAGATCGACCACATTCTTTCCCTGATTCAAAGCTAAACACAACCTCTGAAGGAACTGTGCCTCCTCTGAAGGAGCTGGAGCCAACTGAAGGAGCCGAGCCTCATCTGAAGGGCGAACCTACTAAGGGCCGACCTCCTCTGAAGGGCTGAGCCTCTGAAGGCACTCTCTGAAGGAGCTGAGCCTCTGAAGGAGCTGGCTGAACTGAAGGGTGAGCTCTGAAAGTCTGTAATGGAGGATGATTGTTCCATTAAGCATGGCTGCCATCAGAACGGACGTTCATGCTGAAGTCTGACATGTCCACAGTTCACCAGTGATGGTGATCACTCTCTGAATGTCGAATTTCGAACTGGCTGAGACGGTATTATGAGCAAGGGGCCGTCCAGGTGATCTTATTCTCCCGCTAATGTACATGGGAGGTTGGAGGGTCTGTACGCTTTGAGGTTCCTTCCCGCCTGATCTGAACCTCCTCCTTCTTTATCTTCGCCCGCAAGAGATCCAACTTTATCCATGAGAGACTGCACCACTCTGCACTTCAGTTGCCTGCCTGAATTTCTTTGGTCACCATCGAAGAAAAGATCTTCAAATGTCTTTGAAACACTCACTTCACGTTTTGAAATTCAGATATTCCACCTTGGGCGTGTTTCCTTAGAATCTGAACTTTCTGTCTCAACCAGACTCAATTCTCAGACACTCAACGAGCTGTCACCATCTGATCTCCTCAGGTTTCACTCATCTGTGGTACTGGCGTTACATCAGCCAAAGATTTCCAAAATCGCCTGAACTCCTGATGACTGGTTGTTAATACCACCGGCTTCCTCGGAAATGCCATTGAGTGGTGATTGGACTGACTGGTAACTCATCACTATGCAGAACCAGATGGCTCCCCACGTCCGGGGTCTGTTCATCTTGCACTGTACGCGAGAAGTGAGATATGAAAGTCCAGACTTGAGTCCGACCGCCTCTCCATTACTACCAACAGTCTTACCCGCAAATTGACTCACGGGAGGTTTGACTGATCTTTTGCAGCTTTAGAGGACACGGCAAGTGGGCTCTTCTGAGAGACTGAAGGAGAGGGAGTTGATGCTGTTTGTCACTCTGCCCAATGGAGCCTGTCCCTGCTCCAAACGTGGTCTCATCATTAATCTGGGCCTGGCCTGGTCTTCAGCTGTTCGTAAAGCCTGAAAAGCTCTGAAAGATTCCAGGCTTCTAAATGCCTAGAAATCTTTGTCTCTCTCGGTCAATCTTAAAAAGATTTGACAAAAGGCGTAAGCCAAAAGCATATCGCAAAGAAAGTCTGCATCGGTTCACTGATGATTAGTTGCCATTGTCTTGGCCATCCTTCAAACAAGGTTCAATATTGAAGGTCGTCACCTGCGGGAATTTTAGGTTAGTGTTTATATATCCATTGAATTCGCTGTGTTTGTGTGTAAAATCGTGATCGCAGAAAGGGTTTTAGAATAAGTTGGAAGCTGACTACTACAGAGTTTCAAAATTAAAGGACAAGATGAAAGATGTCAAAATGTCATAATGTCATCACACCACCACCGCTCCTGACAATCACAACATGACATGTGATGTCATGTCCACACCAACCCCTCCACTGACTAAATGAAACGCAAATCAAATCAAACATGGAAATATGTTTCTAGACTCAAGTTTTAGACATTTTTGATTGTGACTTCCAAACTGATATTTATTCTTAGATAGCAACCATTTGTAAGTATTGTCAAAGTTAGAAGGATGTACGGCCCGGCCTAAATTAGGCGTTACATATTTACAAAAAAAAAAAAAACCAGTTGAATAGAAACAAAAAATAACGGTCTCTCTCTGCAAATGACCTGTTCAATTTAAATTATTTATTTTGTATTATGATATTTTATTCAAGAAATGCAAGAAATTGATTTTTCTTAATACCAGTGTGTTCAGTAGGGTAGAAACAGGCTTCCTGTTCATTGATAGATTTTCTACTAGTATTATGATTAAATCAAATTTAATAATAAAATAAGGAATGAAATGGACTGGGTAATACAATATTATACAATGAAAATCATATGGGATTAAATTACTTATTACATTACATTACATTAAATCATTAATTAGAAATATAATTTAAAAATAAATTCAATAAATATCAGATATGATTAGTTTAGAATTAGGCTCAATAAAAAACCTCAATGAAACAACTGCAAGTACTTTTTCCTGAAGAACAAGAAATCTCGACACCTCAGACTAGACATACCCTAATTTACAACCATGGTTTGCCGCTCTTTTCAAACCAAATAGTTAACAATGAATACGAATGATAGATGAATAGATAATACTGAATCAAATGAACTGGATTGATCAAATCATCATCAGTGTTGAATCTTCACATCATAGAGACCTTTTTGTTAGTTTGACATGCCGCACGTCCATGGTCAGGTCTCTGACGGCTGTCGGTCTCGCGTCGGTTACTTAGCTCGAAAGGAAAAACAGGCTGACGAGTTTTTTTTCTGACAAGATTAATAGTATAAAAAGGGGCTTAATAAAAGCATATTCCATTAATTGCAAAATAATAAATGATAAATGGCGTATAAAATCATCCTTAAATAATAAATTAGTCTAAGATTATAATTAAGGTACTTAAATTCATGATGAATTGACTTTCAAGTGATTCCGTATACATGCGATCAAGGAATTAGGTGTTTTTATTAACTTGATTGTAACAACTCGTCATTAAATGATATTGAACTATCTAACAACTGCGATGTACGTCAGAACACGTCTGATACATGACATAGATAACACAAGCAACTCATTATAAGTATATCAAACAAAAAAAGAACAACTATAGTTTTAATAATATTAATGATCCACAACTCTTAATATATTATAATTAATTTTAAATTAAAAATTTGCTTAAACATACTAATAATAAATAAATAAAAAAAAAATAATTTTTGAGTTCCTAATAAATATGATTAATTCAATTAATATTTTCGATATAATATGTGTAGTATCAGGATCTGTATGACAATACAAAAATACTGAATATATTAATGATATATACTTACAAAAATACTAATCTTATTATTAATATTTAAAATCATAAATATTGAGATGCTAATACTTTAAAAGAAATGATATTTCAGTAAAATATAATGAAAAATCATACAAGATTATAAAAATATATTATTTGAAATAAAAAGAAAATTAAATATGTAATACTTAGATATTTATTATAATCATCATTATTAATACTCAGTGAAAATGTTAAAAAACATGAAAATTTCACTTATTTATTAAATTGGTTAATATTTCGTTTGTAAATAAAAAGATAACATACATAAATTTTTTGTCCATAAGAATATAATTAAATAAGAATTCTTATTTATACTATTCATAAATTACTTTTTACAATATTATCAACTGTAAGTAATATATATCATACATAACTATGTGGACAATCTTGTAACTCTATAATTACTACTAAAGCATAAGTACCAGTTTGATGGGTTCAAAGAGTTAAAATACAAATACTAATGTATACACACTTAGGATACCGTAAATTATACTACATCGTTTACTTGTAACGTTACATTTACATCAATTACTCTTATCTTTCGATACAGAAATCTTCTTTACAATGCTTTTGCCTAATATACAGAAGATTACACAGCAGTCTTCTACGTTTGAATAATACGTCATTCTTTAGGGGACATTCATTACACTACCTTACTTACTCTTTTATTTTATCCATACACAGGTGTCGTACATAATATTGAATAAATATTGTTACTATATATTTTTACAATTCACGTTTAACACTTACTTAAGATCTAACTAATACATATTATAAACTACATATTTCGAACGTACTCCTCTTTAGTATATATATATCTTAAATTATAAACAACTCTGTAATGTAATATTAACAAATTACTATAACAGTAGATCACAAATAGTTTTGTTAATCGAAAAGACTTTTTTACTGAACTTTTGGTTACAACCCATGCAGACTGATATCTGGTATGAATGTTTGATTTAGTTTTATAAAAGCAGAAACTCGGGGTAGACGATTTTGGTACTGTTATTGTAATATTGAGTATACTTACGAATAGACACCTTATATAAGAAGTCCTAGGGTTCTTTACTTGCAAGTTTGGATGTAATCAATGGTTTTCCAATGAATCTCTATAGTTGGCTGACATGATACACTCTGGCACTACTTCTTATAGTACATGCCGTGATGTAGTTTAAACAATTGAAGTGAACATATATACTACTGGACTGAAGAGAGGTCCACAGTTGTGCACGTCAAACGTGCGTATACTGATGTAGTGATGACTAGTTAGAGTTAAACTGTCTCCTTTAGCCAGTGATACTTGTCCGCTTCTCTTTTTCGCGTAAGGACTACACTCCAAGTTGTTTTTTTCTTAGAACGCTAGACATGTTCCGCTATTTTTCTCGCTTATACTCATTCTGTCCTGTCTAACTCTCTGTCGGTGTCCTCAATATAGGATAAGTCTCACACTGTGTCGCAAGCTCGGAGTAGATTGTCTTCCGTTTAACGCACGAAAACCGGTGGTGGTACTGTGATGATGGGCTTGCTGCATGGGTCCTTAGAATGAGGTATTGCGGACACTAATGCCCATCCTCTAATAAGGCTTGTCCGCAGTTTATGTGTGTCAGGTGACGCTGATGATGAGATGATGGCTTTCTAGTTCTGGCATTAAAGTCATTTCAGTATCTCCAATTACACCAGGTCTTGAGTAATCTTTGTAATTAATTGTCAAGTTGTTGAATTTCTTGCTGAAGTTGAACTCATATCGTCAACTGGGCCAATCTTCTGCAAAACGATGATGTCTTGTCTTCAACACCATCCCACCTTGGCATTTTGTAGGCTCGGCTAACAAAGTGCTGCATAGACCTGACCACATCGTTTTCACCTTTTGTAGATTCAAAGCTAGAAAATACAACCTGAACGGAACTCACTTCTAGAGCTGGCCTAACTGAAGAGCTGGAGCTCCTCTGAAGGAGCTGGAGTCCTCTAACTGGAGCTGAGCTCTCTAAGACTGAGCTCTTAAAGGAGTGAACCTCCTGAAGGAGCTGGAGACTCAACTGAAGGAAGTGAGCCTCTCTGAAGGAGCTGGAGCCTCTCTGAAGAGTGGAGCCTCAATCTGAAGACTGGAGCTCTGAAAGTGCTGTAACGATATGATTGTGCATATAGCAGCTACATGGCTGTCCATCAGAGAAAACTGGACTCATGGGCTGGAAGTTACACTTGTCACCATTCACCAGTGAGAGTGGCTGATCACTTCCCTCAATGTCACTATGATTACAGAACTGGCCTGAGGAGCAGGTATGTATGAGTATGCCAAGGAGGCCAGTCCAGGTGATTTGTTATTCTCCCTGCAATGTACAGTAGGAAGTTGGATGACGGTCTGTGGAATCTTTGTGAGATTCTTCTTTCATCAGTCTCTGATCTGCATAAACCTGTCCTCCTTCTTTATCTTCGACCTCAGTCGAAGCAGAGATCAACTTTATCCATGAGAGACTGCACCACTCTGCACTTTCCAGTTTGCCTGCCTGTGCAAATTTGTCTTAAGCGTGTCAATATCCAAGAAAAGATGCTTTAAATGTCTTTTGCAAAACATCTTCAGCTTCACGTTGTTTTTGAAATTCAAGGCATATTCCACCTTGGCGTTGTTTCCTTAGAATCTGAACTTCTGTCTCAACCAGACTCACCACATTCTCAATAAGACACTCAACGATGTCTTGTGCCACCATCCTGATCTCCCAGAAGTTTCAGCCTTCATCTGCTGGTACTGGAGCGTTTGGACATCAGCCAAAAGACTTTCCAAAATCGGCCTGAACTCCTGGTCGATTAGACTCTCGATGTTTTTTTAATACCAGCCAGTGTCTTCCTCAGGAAAATGCCTATTGAGGTGGTTTTGATTCGATCTGACTGGTAACTCATCACATGTCAGCAGAACCGAGATGGTTCTCGCCTCACGGTCCGGTCTTGTTTCATCATTGTCACTGTCATCGCCGGAGAAGTGAGAGTCGATCGTGGTAATGAAGTCCAGGGACTTGAGTCCGCCGACCGGTTCTTCTCCATTTACCTTTGACTCTAAACAGAGTCTTTACCTGCAAGATTGACTCAAACAGTGAGGAGGTTTGACTGATCATCTTTGCAGCTTTTCAGGAGGAGTGACACCCGATCAGTGGGCTCTTCTGAGAGACTGAATGAGAGAGTGAAGCGTGATGCTGTTTGTCACCTCTGCCACAATGGAGCCTGTCACCTGCTCCAAACTGAAAGTCAGGTCTTCATCATTAATCTGGGCCTGGTCCTGGTCTTTCAGCTGTTCGGTAAAGCCTTGAAAAGCTCTGAGAAAGCTAGTCTCCCAGGCTTCTCCTTACAATGCCTCAGAAATCTTTTGTCTCTCTCCGAGTCACAGATCTTAACAAAGATTGGGACAAAAGGGACGTTACAGCCAAAAGCATATCTGCAAATAAGACAAGTGTCCTCATCGGGTTCACCTGATCGGATTAGTTGCCATTGTCTTAGCGCCATCCTTTCAAACAAGGATTCAACTATTAGCTGAAGGTCGTTCACCGTGATCTGACATTTCTAGGGTTAGTGTTGATTTCATCCATTGACATTACGCTGGTTTGTGTTTGTAAAAATCACTGGACGACGAGAAAGGGTTTGTAGAATTATACAAGCTTGACTTACTTACAGAGTTTCAAACATTAAAGGACAAAGATGAAAGAGCGATGTCACAACATGTCATAATGTCAGTCACACCACCGCCCTCCACTGGGGACACATCACAACATGACATGTGATGTCATAATGTCAATACACCACCACCGCCCTCCACTGGGGACACATCACAACATGACATGTGATGTCATAATGTTAGTCACACCACCACCGGCCCTCCACTGGACTAAAATGGAAACCGGGCGAAAATCAAAACTCAAACATGAGAAGTATGTTTCTAGACTTCTACAAGTGTTTTGAGACATATTTTTCTGATTGTGGAACTCTTCCACTCCAACTGATATTTGTTCTTAGATAGCAAACCACTTTACGCAGGTTAGAATTTGGGCGTAATATTGTCAAAGTTTCAGAAGGATGTACGGCCCCTCACGTGGGCCTAAATTAGAGGCGGTTACATAACATTTTTACATAAAATAACCATTAAAAACAAAACCAGTTGAATAGAAACAACAAAACAATAACTGTTGTCTCTCTCTGTCAATTACCCTGTTCAGTTCAAATTCTATATTGTTTTGTTATAGTTTTATTCAAGAAATGTGCAAGAAAATTGGATTTGTTCTTGCGTAATACCGAAATGTGTTCAGTAGGGTAAGTGAACACAGACTGTAACTTTCTCTGTTCATTGATAGATTTTCTATTAGTATTATGTGAATTAAATCAAATTTAATACATAAAATAAAAGGAATAAAATGGACTTGGGTAATACAATACAATACTATATACAATGAAAATTATATGGGATTAAATTACCTTACATTACATTAAATCAATTACATTAATTAGAAATCAAAATTTAAATAAATATCATAAGATGTTGATTAGACTTTACTTAGAATTACAGCTCATACGCCAAAAAACACCTTTCAATGGAAACAACTGCAAGTACTTTTTTCCCTGAAAGAAACATTAGAAATCATCGACACCTCAGACTAGGACATATACCCTAATTCTAACAACCTATCGAAGTTTGACCGCCTCTTTTCACAACCAAATAGTTAACAATGAATTACTGAATGATATAGATGAATAGATATACTGAATCATAATGAAACTTGTGATTGATCAAACTTCACCATCAGTGTTGAATCTTCACCCTGATCATAGAGATGAGCGCCTTTTATTTAAGTTTAGGGTGATGATGATCTACTTGCCCGGCCACTGTCCATGGTCGTATGGGTCGGTCTGGATCGGT
>JAFBJX010000173.1:7500-23841 GCA_016801845.1 Polydactylus sextarius | reverse complement strand
AGAAAATATGGAATGTTTCCATCTTGTTATTTTTAAGACTAAATCGTAACCACAAACTGTTGGGTTTGTTTTTGTTGTTTTTTATTTATTGTTTTGGGTCAAGGCAGTGGGACGAAGCCTGTCACAGTGATGCATAAAGCGGCAGCGACAAGGAAATAATAATAATAATAATAATAAATAGAATAATAATATGAATAGATAAGATGAAAAAAATACGAAGCCAAGCTGGATCTCGTCCCGAGTCTCACGACTGGTCGTTAGTGGAAGAAACGGAAGCGTGTCTGAGTTTGTTAAAAAAAATATTATGTTATAATGTTCATCTTGTTTATATGATGAAGACCCCAAGTTTAACGTGAAACAAGGAAAAAGGTGATTTTATTTTATTTTTTCTTCTTTGTTTTTGAACTAAACACTTTTCTCAGAAAACAGATTTGTTTCATTTGATTTACTTAAAAAGAAGAAGAAAAAGATTTAACCAGAAATAACAAGAATATTTTACTTTTAGTAAATAAATAACACAATTATTATTATTATATTATTATTATTATTATTATTTAACAGGTTTATTTCATTTTACTTATTTTTTCTAAATATTTTTACTTGATAAGTTTTTTTTAATTCATGGGGAAAAAGTTTTATCAGGATTAATTTTCTAAATGTATTTATTGTTTTTTGTGTAGAAATAATAAACTAGCGCCGCTTTGACTGTGTATATAGTGTTGTACTACGCCCTCGTGTGGCTGAAAATTAGTATTACAACAAAAAATAAAATGTTTTTTTATTATAAATAAATAAATGAAAAATAGCAAAAATATTTGAAAAAAATGAGAGATTTTTTCTAAAAAGAAAAAAAAGACTAAAAGATTTAGTTGCTACAATAATAATAATTTTGCAACAAACAGGTAAAATAATCGCATTTGTCTCTTAATTGCATGAGAATAAATGATTAAAATGAAATAAATGACTATGTATTAGTTGACAGTGTTAGTTTACTGGAGGTGTCGCTGTCGCTGATCGTTCATTGATGATTTAAATTAATGATGTGAACGAGGAAGCAGTTTCCTGTCGAGGTTCCTGTGATGACGTCGTTTAGAGTTCCAAACATTTGTGTTTACCACGTGGGACGGGATTCTGATTGTTTTGGTGGATTATCTTTGTGTTTTTGATCGGGATTAAGGACGGTGTTGTCGATATTTAGCCACGATGACGGTAAGACAAAGAGTTTCGGTTCATTTATTTGATTTGATTTTTAAAGAGACTACATTCGTTCATTCTCGTTGTGAAATTTAAACCTCGGGTTTAAATCGCCTTTTATTTTCTGATCGGGGAGTAAAACGTCAACGATATAGATGTATTTTCATTTTCTAAATGTATTATTATTATTTGTTTATCTTGAGTCGGTCATTGATTTGAGGTGTAACGTTACATCATGACGTTAAACTCCAACCGGTCGAGGCAGATGACCGTTGATTTATTTTAATGAAGTTTAAATCAAATGAATCAAATACATTTCATTTTTTATCATCCTATTGACTTTGACTTGACTCGTGCAGCACTTTGGTCCACTGTGGTCGTTTTAAAAGTGGCGTTATAAATAAAGTTTGGGTTTGATTTGGTTTAGTAAAGATTCATCTAATGAGGTTGAGTCATGTTATGTGTCAACTTTCAGACATAATAATAATAATAATGATATATGATGATTTGAATGAACTAAACCTCATAAATCAGCTCTGAGATCAGGAGCAGACGGCAGAATATGAAATGCTACAATCACTGTCTTTGCTCTGTAAAAACAAATGAAACAAACTAAAGATGCTGCTGGGGCATCTGGGACTTCAGCTGTAGTTTGTTGGTTTGGACAGCAGGTGGCGCTGCTGCATTTTTCTGTCTCTTCTTCACAGGCGACACAGACACAATTAAAACCATCATGGACACAAACATCAGGTTCAGCTGTGAAACAGGAAGTTGTGAACATGTGATCAACTCTTCTGATCCAGTTTCTAATGAAGCAGCTTGAGGCTGAAAAACTGCTGCAGCTGTTTTAGATTCAGTGTTGAAATGAAACACGTCACCATCATGTGTGTTTTCTTTAGTTAACACAAACTCCTGGTTGGACTTGATACAACACGACGGAAGGTAAAGTATTGATCACCGCTGTGTGTTCACACTGACCACGGCCCGTTTCAGAAAGCAGCTTTAAGAAACTCTGAGTTGATTCACTTTCGAGCTGTCAAACTCAACTTTGAGTTTGGGTTTCAGAACAGGTGATAACAATAACAACAATGAACCCTGAGTAGAGCGTTGATGAGAAGACAAAAGAGCTCATCAATAGAAACACAGATATCAGGATCAATAGAGAACATTGGTGGATAAATGGCTGCTAATAACAAGTGTTGACCTTCCAGTTTGACGTGAGAGGAACTGGAACTATTAATGACAACATATACGGAGCATGAGCTTTTTTATTATTATTTAAAAACTAGTGTTGATGAGAAACATGTTGATTATCGTCTGTTTAAGAAACGTTACTAGTTTTTGTGTTTGCACATTCATTTAGTAGATAAAACCATCAAAATGTCGACTTCTCTGTCTAGAAATTGACTGTAATCTTCATGGTCTTACAGTTAATGATGGTGTCATCTGTCTTGTGGAGGAAACAGAGCGCCCATGCAACGGTAACGTACTCTACTTTGTTTTGTTGTTTTGTCCATTATCGGTGTATAAAGGTAAGATTTCACTGCAGGATGAAGACACATTGTCAGCTGCCACAGGGAGGGAAGATGTAGAGCAGCCTGTTGAGGTTTACACTTTAAAACAAATCAAAGACGATGCTGTGTTGCATATTCACTTAGAGGAAATAAAGAGGACTTGATGGTTCATCAATGATTGTGATTTCTCTTTATTTGACACTGATTGATCCATTAGAAATGATTATTACACATCGAGTCTCTGACAGTTCTTCAGGGTTGTTATCAGGGTCAACCTCTGGTGCAGCAACAGTTTTGCTCTTTTCATTACAACAGTGATGTCACAGGCTGTTTCTGGGATGACCCGGAGCCCACGGAGGCTCTGGAAACAGGTCTTCAGTCTGCCTGGGGTCGTCTTGATTCTGGCTTGTGTCCTGCTGTGAGACAAGTTATTGACGCTGTGGGTCAGGATCAGGATCAGGGTCTGGGGTTAGCAGATAGGGGCTGGCATGGGTACCCCCTGTCACCAAGTAGGTAACCATCAAACTCCCTACAACAATGAGGAAACACTTTATATGTTAAGTTGCAACATGAGGAAACAGGATGTTGCTTCTAAATATTAGATGTAGCTGTACTTTATATAACTACCATGAGCATGTGGAGCTCTCAGTGTAGATTCATGAACATTTCTGGAGTCATGAACAAACCCAGGTGACTTTACCTCCACGTTGCTGATGATGTAGCTGCATCACATCTGATCTTCACAGTGCAGAACAGTAATTATCTGCAGTAGGTACTAGTACTGTGAAGTAGAGCAATAATTCAATGCAGTAAACTACTAAAAGCTTCACATTAATACGGTGGAATGACATCATATGCACATAGTCTGCTTCATTTACTGAAGGAGCCTTGATGGACATATGCATTTCATCTATGCAGCCAATCACAGCTGGAGATCCTAACATATAGAGGGTGTGGACCTACTGAATGTCAACAGGTAGAACAGTCACTTTCTAGTGTTTGTGTTGCATTAAGGTTCAGCATTAAGGCTACAACACAAAGGAAGGAAAGAAGAAAACATAAAAAATGATCTAATCAGGCTGAACAGAACAGAAAGACGGAGACGCATACGGTTCGTTAAAGACAGAAATGGTGAATGTATATTTTTATCCTGATAATGTAAATGTTACGTGACGTGTCCCTGGTAGACTTACAGTTAATCCAAACTGCAGCAGCCTGACTCCACACTGGAGCATGTAAACATGATCACATCACTCCCATTCTGGCCTCTCCCACTGGCTTCCTGTTGACTTTAGGATTCATTAAAACATTTGGACTCTGTGTTTTTAAGTCCTTGAATGGGTTAGCACCCACAGTATATCTCAGACCTCTTGGGCCCTGATTTCCTAAAGGTTTGCTTGAGCTAAAACGAGTGCAAACTTGATTACATGCGCAAACACGTGTTGAAGCTGATCTACTAACCAGAGGCATAGTGAGGATCGTGTCCCTCAATGGGAAAATAACAGCGTAATCATTTAGCGTGTTTGTCTTAATGAATATGTAAATATGGACGTGTCTGCCAGAACGCTCCAAATATTGGAAAGAGTAGATGCAGATAGATTAAGATGAATGCAATGTGATTTACTAAACCTGACACCGACTGCGTTATTCTAATGTTGCGTCTTTATTTATAAGACTTAAAAGTCTTAACTGGAGCAGCTGTGGCACAAACGGCTGCTGTTATTGTGTGAGGAGGAGGCAGAGACACAACAAAAGACGCTGCCATATTGTTACGTTTTAAGTCTTTCATTGTCATTGATCAAATGGAAACTTGTATATGGTCTGCTCCTCACAGACACTTTACACAATTTCATTTATAAGGACAGACTAGACTGTTATGTTAGAGGCCAGTTGTCATATCTTCCAGTATATATCACAGTGCCGCTGGTCAACAGTTCAGAGGAGTAATGTGATGCTAGAGAGAGACCGAGTACAGCTGCAGGATGGACAGACTGACAGATTAGAGATGGTGAAATACTGTTTATTATTATTATGTATTATATATTTTTAATGGTCAAATGAGACTGTAGCGGGAACTGACGTAGTCTCGGTAATTAATGGAAACTGCACATTTGCACCTGTTATCAATTGTACAAATAATCTCAGTTCATCACCAACAACACGCAAAACCAACAGCTGCGTCTTATCTGGGATCTTAGTAAATCAGGCCCATAGAGTTGTATAGTCCCTCTAGGGCTCTGAGGTCTGGAGATCAGCTTCTCCTTATCGTTCCTGGAACAAGATGAAAATCATAAAAACAGAGGTGAGTGAGTTTTATCAATGCTGACACCCAAACTGTGGAATGAGCTGCCCACCCATGTTCAACTGGCCCCACCCTGGACACTTTTAAATCTGCTCTGAAAACTCACTTTGATTATTTTATTATCTTTAAGTCTCTATAATATAGTGTCTGTTTTATTAAACATAGGTTGGACTGGACTTTGATAATAGCTGCAAATATAATAACTAACTAGAGCCAATCAGCAGGAAGACATTTTGTGTTACAAGGTGTGTGTAGGGAGGTTATATCAGGTAAAGATCCAAGTTGTCACAAAGTCCATTTGATCAAGTCGACATCAGACGGAGGAACAGTTGGTTCAGGTGAGTTTTAAAATGAGTCTAGAAATAATCAAAAATAACCATCACGATCAGTATTTTACGATTCATCTGCTGTTTTCTTCTTCTCTTCAGTCTGTTCTACTGTATTTTAGAAAGAAGTGGTTTTAAAAAGTCACTTCCTGTTTTTAACTGAGGATCTGGGTCCTGGACTATGAAGCAGGGTGAACACACCCAGAATAACTGTCGCTGATCTGGTCCAAATAAATGTGACAAACAACAAGTTTGTTTCTCACTTGATTACGGTCAATTCAACTCAACTTCACTTCTCTGTGATCAAACCACTTGATACTTTGATACTTTTATCGATTCAGTGAAGTTTTACTTGCACGGTTCTGTCTCCAGCCTCTTGTTGAATTATTGGTGTGTCACAGCAGATGTAGTCTGATAATCGCTAATTATTGTCACAAATCACTTATTATCACTAATGAACCCATTATATATATATATATATATATATATATATATATATATATATATGTACATTCACATAATTTAAAATGTCATGGTTTTCACATATGATGCTTGTGAAGTTTAACAGGGACAGGGAGAGAGCTCTGTTTAGTACAGTCCTTCTCAAATAGTGAAATTGTGTGTGAGTGAGTGTGTGTGTTTGCGTGTGTGTGTGTGTACTGCCATTAGCATGTTTCATGGTTAATACCAGTGTGTTATTTAATCTTGTGTGTCCATATCTCAGTCTTGAAAAAATATCCTCTTCCTTCTTCCTTCTGTTTGTGTTCCTGTCCTTTCCACTTTGTTCTGGATGTTGTAGAACTGTCTCCCAGTCTTTCCATTGTCCCATAATGTTTGACATTTGTTCTCAACTATAGTTTTAATTTCTACTTTACTGTATTTGACTTCAGTGTCTATGCTGGGATTTCCAGCCGCTTGTTTATCACATTTATCTGCCAACTCATTTCCTTCTGCTCCTACATGAGCTGGTGAAACACACGACTACACATTGACAAACCTTTTAACACGTTATATTATCTGTCATTAGGATCGTTTTAAAATAGAATCATGTGACATGTTTGAGTGACGTCAGAGAGTTTAGTTTTTTATTTCTGATGATCATCACTGAGTCTCCTCATGTTGGACTGAGCTGCAGTCAACATGTAACATGTGATGTTTATGTGACGTCTGACATGTTATTGGATTTAAACCACAGTCACAGTTTGTCTTTATGGTTCAAATCAAACAAATGAATGAAAATAAATGAAGAAGCCACTGACTTTAGAGGTGGAGCACTGACTGTGTTTATTATAGTCTGTGTGTGTGTTACAGGTTCACATCTCACAACAGAGAACATGGGTGGTTCACAGTCCAAAGATGAACCTGGACCCTCAGACACAAAGTAAGAGTCTGTTTCTACTGTAAATGTTGATGTTTGTTGTTTATTTCACTTCAGTAGCAGAGGACACAGTGTTTAGTTTGTCAGTTGTCATAGAGACTGTTTCTACTGTAACTGAGCTGAGGATTCAGTGCTGACATGGATTTCAACTGTATTATTCGTCCATGTCCAGGTGGATCTTTACTGAGGGTCTGTGGCCTTGTTTTTCTAAAGTCACAGTTATTTAGTGAAGAACTGCTCAGAAGCAGCTCTGCTGAAAACTGCATCTTCACATAAACTGTCTCCTGTCTTAGAAACTCATACACACAGCTCACTAGTTCATCACTGCACAAAATGTAAAGATGGTAGAGCTGCATGCAGCGTGTGAGCTGTGGCTGTTCACCACTAATGTCATGTGTTCACGTCCACAGAGGGAAGAAGAGGAAGAGGAGTGGTGTCTCTGTGGAGGAGCAGCAGTGTCAGGACGTCCCTGAAGGATCCAATCTCTCTTCCAGTTGTAGACACTGGTTCTGCAGACAGTGCAGCAGCTCACACCAGGACCAGTCTGGTCCACCAGGAGACTCCTCCTGTCCCCAGTGTGGAAAGACACTCAGACTCAGCTCTGTACAAAAGTAAGACTGAACATGTGTCTGTTGATGTGGTCACTGCGTGAAAACAGGACGTGTTGTTTTCTACAGTGTCATGTGATCTGTCAAACAGCATCAACATTTAATATGATTATAAACATGAAAAAAAGCTTTTCTTTCCTCGTCTTTAGTTTTTCTGTCACTAATGAAAATAATCATCAGATTCTCTGTCTTTAGTCTGACATTGTTTGTTCTCTGTCAGCAGATAGTGGTCTGCAGCAGGTTTTAGATCAACATAAGACCAGTCTGAGGACCAGATGTCAACATGTGACTGAAGGAAGTGATGGAGCAGGAAGTGAAACCCTCCTCAACAAGGTCTTCACTGAGCTCTACATCACACAGGGACAGAGTGAAGAGGTTAATACCCAACATGAGGTGATGCAGCTGGAGACAAGTCACAAGATGGAGTCACCGTCCAAGATGAAGACCCTCCATCACGCTGCCATCAGGTGTCACGACGCCTTTTAAACTTTTTACCTGATGAACAGAAAAAGCAGGAAGAGCAAGAAGA
The DNA here is from genome assembly GCA_016801845.1 of Polydactylus sextarius. Lineage (NCBI taxonomy): Eukaryota > Metazoa > Chordata > Actinopteri > Polynemidae > Polydactylus > Polydactylus sextarius. The sequence continues at coordinate 15,990 of JAFBJX010000173.1, read as the reverse complement.
GCAAGAGGAGCAGAAGCCTCCCAGACTGGTTCTGACCAACGCGCCGCTGGAGTTGGAAAAACCTTCTGGGTGCAGAAGTTCACTCTGGACTGGGCAGAGGGCTCCAGTAAACCAAGATGTCAGTCTGTTGGTTCTGCTTTCGTTCAGGGAGCTGAACTTGATCAGAGATGAGCAGTACAGTCTTCTCCAGGCTGCTCCATGTTTTCCATCCAACATTACAGGAGCTCACAGCAGAGCAGCTGGCTGTCTGTAAAGTGCTGTTCATCTTTGACGGCCTGGATGAAAGCAGACTGTCACTGGACTTCAACAACATGGAGGTCGTGTCTGATCGTCACACAGACGCCATCAGTCAACCTGCTGCTGACAAACCTCATCCGGGGAATCTGTTTCCCTCGCTCTGGTCTGATCACTCTCCAGACCCTGGGGCGCCAATCAGATCCCTCCACGGTGTGTGGACAGGGTAACAGAAGTACGAGGCTTCACCGACCCCCAGAAGGAGGAGTACTTCAGGGAGGAGGATCAGTGATGAAGAGCTGTCCAACAGAACCATCTCACACATCAAGACGCCCAGGAGCCTCCACATCATGTGTCAGATCCCAGTCTTCTGCTGGATCAGTGCTACAGTTCTGCAGCACATGTTGACCACAGAGCAGAGAGGAGAGCTGCCCAAGACCCTGACGGACCTGTACTCACACTTCCTGCTGGTTTGTAGACAAAGAGGAAGAAGCACAAGTACCATGAGACGAAATTCACAGGAGCTGATCGGAGGCTGACAGGGAAGTTCTCCTGAAGCTGGGGGAGGCTGGGCGCTTGAACAGCTGCAGAAAGGAAACATCATGTTCTACCAACAAGACCTGGATCAGTGTGGTCTTGGTGCCTCAGAGGCCTTGGTGTACTCAGGAGTCTGTACAGAGATCTTCAGAAGAGAGAGAGTGTGATCTTCCACAAAACAGTTTACTGCTTTGTTCATCTGAGTGTTCAGGAGTTTCTGGCTGCAGTTTACATGTTCCACTGTTTCACCCACCAGGAAGACTGAGGTACTGGAAGGACTTCCTGGGAGAAGACCACAGTGACTCATCTCTGGATGAGTTCTGAAGAAACCATGAAGGAAATCCCTTAAAAGTAAAACCGGTCACCTGGACCTGTTTGTTCGCTTCCTTCATGGCCTCTGTCTGGAGTCCAACCAGAGAGTCTTAGGAGGTCTGCTGGGTCAGACAGAGACCATGTTAAATCTCTGGCACATGATGGTTCTAATAATGAAGCCATGATGTTTTCTATCTAAAGGTCAAAGGTCAGTGTCACTGTGACATCATAATGTTTGTGGTCATTATTCAGCGTGGTGACTCAGGAACAGAAGGGAGACGTTTGTTCAGACACTGAACTGGAGACACTGGTCTTGGTGTCCACCTTGAAACTGTGGTGACTGTGTAGATCTGCTGTCGGGTTGAAGACGTTTTAGAATTTGTAGGTCTGAGACTGAGGAGGATTATTGTTTCCTGTCAAACACAATAAGATGAGATGAGCTGAACCACACATGTCAACATGTTGATCACATTATCACCTGTTTTCTTCTGTATGTTGTATGTTTTTATTACAAATTGTCTGATTTTATATTTTCTATAATCACAGATTTATTGGTTGTGGACTCTCAGAGACTGAGTGTGAAGTCGTGGCCTCAGCTCTGAAGTCCAACCCCTCCCATCTGATACATCTGGACCTGAGTTACAACAACCTGCAGGATTCAGCAGTGAAGCAGTTGTCTGCTGGACTGGAGAGTCCAAACTGTCGACTGGAGACTCTGAGGTCAGTTCACTGAGTTTTTGTGTAAATGTTGATTTGAAATGTTTGAAGTTGGAGTTTTTCATTGGTTCAAACATTTAGTGGATTTGTGTGTGAGGATGTTTAAACAATGAGCTGGTGAAGAGAAATGACTGTGTGTTGTTATTACTACAAAAAGAAGAAGGTGAGACCAGTCATATAGAGAATGAACAGAGGTTTTCTGTTTCTCTTCAAATCAGAAAGTTGATGAAAATCAAAGTGCAGCACAGACTCAGATCTTCTGCTGCTGCTGATCATTTGAACACGACAGAAGCTGCATCTCTCCTCATCAAACACATGTTGCACCAAACTAAAGTCACACAAGTGATGAATGTGAACGACACCATCCAGTGTGAGATTTGTGGAACAATAAAAGCTTCCTAAGGTTCCAGTTTATTTCCCAGTTATTGTGGAAACAGGCACGCGTTCCTGTTGTTGTGTTTCCATGTCAGCGCTGCTGAATCATTTGAAGCCACAGACCTTCAGACTGCAACAGGAAGCAGATTAAAGCAGGACCAGTGTCTGAGGAGGAAAGTGTAGAAAAGAAGAAAGTCAGCTGGAGGGAAGTGTGGGACATGGGAGCAGGTGGATTAGATTGATGTCAGGAGCAGCTGATGATCTGCTTCATCTCCCCACAATCACAGTAAATGGAGAGGTGGGGGCCCCATGTCCTCTGTACTGAGGTGGAGCTTCTACAAACCTGCTCAGCCTCCAAACACAAGAAGAAGAAGGTCAGGGAAGAAATGAAACCACGAACAGACTTTTAGTGCAACATGTGTGATGTGATATTGATTCTGTTCTTCTGTCTGTTACTGTTGTAAAGGTTTTAAAACTTGATTGACATCAGTCATATATTTCTTTTTTTAATTTTATTTTATTTTTATGTGGGAGGTCATTCACATTTCAAAACATGGGTGTTTATAACATATACATACACTTTCACCCAAACACACACAAAAGATAAATACAAAGAATACATAATATATTCTTAACTCAAATGTCTGTGTTATGTTTTATCCACATCACAGTGTATCTTTTCCTGTTAATCTCCTTTTTTCCCTCTCTCTCATTTTTATCTTTAATTATTTGAACAGAACAAAACAATGTCACACATACTCATTAATTCTTGCAAACATGTCTGTTATATCAGTCTCTGTAATAGATCACTGGAGATGGCAATGTCCATCAAAGCAAGTCAGGTCTCTGTGTGATGATGTACTTCACCCATTTTTCCCACATCTTCTTAAATGTTTCTGTTTTCATTTTTAAAGCGAATGTTAACCTTTCCATTATGTAGATATGATAAATAATTTTAAACCAGTCCTCTAGTGATGGAGCGTCTGGTTGCAACCACTTCTTAGTCAGGGCTTTTTTCCCCCAATAAGTAATATTTTCATTAAATATTTGTCTGCTTTAGTCTGAATATTATTTGTTACATTGCCCATGTACATTGTCAGAGCATTAAAAGGAATAATCACTTGGAATACCTTTTCCAAGCACTTATGAATGTCCCGCCAATATGAAATAATTTTTGGGCAGTCCCAGAACACATGATAGTGGTTGCCCACATTTTCCCCACATAACCTCCAACAGTTCGACCCAACACCTTGATATTTCTTCTGGGCAGGGGTGATGAAGAATCTCATAATATTTTTCCACCCAAACTCCCTCCAGCATTGTGAATATGTGGTTGTCCACTGAGATTTACATATATTTTCTCATACATCCCCAGATATCTCCATTCCTCCCTCCCTCTCCCATTTATTTTTAACTTGAAGGGTGTTTGTACCTAAAGAGCCCTGGAAACTTTTGTATAATCTAGATATTATCTTACTTCCACTCCCTGTTTTATAGGTCCACACAAATATATTTATAATGCCATTGTCTGCTTTCTCCAGTCCCTCATTCATTACTTCATTCACTCTGTGTCTCATTTGTAAATACCTAAAGAAATCTTGGTTCTCCAATCCATATTCTTTTTTAAGTATCTCGAAACTTTTAAATGTTCCCTTATCGATACAACAACAGTATGCTGTGAGCCCTTTACTCGTCCATGATTTAAATTTGGTATCCGTTTTATTTGGGATAAAATCTGTATCATATGCACATCATCGCAATATTTTCTCTGCACCATTCAGATTGTACTTTTTGACTATTTTCTGCCAGGTGTTGAGGGCAGTTTTTGTCCATGGGTTGATCTGGACTGTAAGGGTGTCTATCAATTTACCATCTGCAATCATAGCTTGTATTGGTGGTCTTACCAACTCAACTTCTATTTCCTTCCATCTTGCAATAAACTGTGAATTGCAGAGGCATATTAAAGGTCTTGCCTGGGCTGCATAATAGTAGTCTTTTAGATTTGGCAATGCCATGCCTCCTTTCTCTTTTGTTAATTGCATTACTTTATATTTTATTCTTGGTTTCTTACCCGTCCAGATATATCGAGAAATGAACTTGTCCCATTCTATAAACTGTTGTTTAGAGATTTCAATAGGTAGGGACTGGAAAAGATATAACAGGCGTGGTAAAATAACCATCTTAATTGATTCAATCCTTGAGGTGAGACTGAGGAAGGGCAGGTGATTCCACCTGAGAATATCTGACTTCATTTTGGAATTAAGAGGTATAAAATTAGCTTCAAATAATTTTGTGATATCCTCTGTAAGATTAATTCCCAGATATTTCATTGACTTATTAACACCTTTTAAATCATATTTTTCTAATAGGTGCCTTGGTGGAATATAATTAAAGGTCAGAATTTGGGTTTTTTGTACGTTTAATTTATACCCCGACAATTGACCAAAAATTTCTGCAAAGATGACATTAACACTGGTAAGGATACTGAAGGTTGAGTCAAAAATATTAGCACATCATCTGCAAACAATGATAATTTGTGATCTTGTCCTGCTATATTTATACCCCTGATTCCTTCAGTTTGTCTAATATACTGGCTAAGAGGTTCTATAAAGAGAGCGAAGAGGAGTGGGGAACAGGGACAGCCCTGTCTACATGAGCGCTCCAGTATAAACGGTTCTGAAAGGCTCCCATTAATTTTAACCCTTGCTATGGGATTGTTATATATTGCTTGAAAGGCATCAATAAGGCTTCTGTGGAAGCCAAATTTCCCCAACACCTTATACAGGAAGGTCCATCTGACTGAATCAAACGCCTTTTCTGCATCCAATCCCATAAACATTGCTTCCGTTTTATTTCGATGTATTTCCCACATAATGTGAAGCGTCCTCCGTAAACTATCTTGAGTTTGCCTCTGATGGATGAATCCTGTTTGGTCCAGATGAATAAGAGATGGTAGGATTTTTCTCTTCTTCTAGCTAATATTGAGGTGTAGATCTCATAATCCACGTTTAGAACAGAGATTGGTCGATATTATTTACAATCTAATCCATCTTTACCCTCTTTTGGTATTGTTGAGATTATTGCTTCCCTCCATGATGGGGGATCTCTCCCTTTTGAGCGCCCAGTTACATGCCTGGCGTAGTCTTTGAGTTAAATCTTCACTGAAGATTTTCTACCACTCTGCTGTAAAACCATCAGAACCTGGGCTTTTACATGGTTTAAGTCTAGTTATTGCTGACTTCACTTCTTTATCTGTGATTTCAGTAATTAGTGATTTATTTTGATCCTGTGTGACTAAGGGTAAATTCAGAGATTTAAGGAAATTGTCTATTTCATTTTCATTGTCTAGCCTTGGTTGTGAATATAATTTTGGGTAATAGTCTTCAAAACTTTGTTGGATCTCCTCTAATTTATACTTTATTTTCTTAGTTTGCTGACATCTTATTTTATCTATAGTATTGTCTGCTTGCTGTTTTCTTCATTTATATGCCAGTACTTTCATAGCTTTACTACCTGCCTCATAACAGCTTTGTTTCAGAAAAGTCAGTTTCCTTTTAATGTCTTCTGAATATATCTCATCTATTTTGTTTTGTAATCTCTTAATTGTTACTGCCTTATCTGAGTCTGTCCTACTCTTGTGGTCTTTTTGTAATTCCTTAAGTTTACTATACAAGTTATTGAGCCTCTCTTGTTTGAGTTTCTTAATTGCTGAGGAGCGAGAAATGATTTTACCCCTAGTACCGCTTTATATGCATCCCATACAATGGCTGGGGATACTTCACCATTACTGGTCTCTTTAAAATAAGTTTCTATTTCCTTTTTCATTTCTTCTTTTACTTGTGGATTATTCAGTATACTTGAATTTAGTTTGCATAATGTGGATTTTAGGTTGTTGTTAATGTTAATTTTAATTGTTATTGGTGAGTGGTCAGACATGTCAATTGTGCCAATGTCACATGATTGGATTCTGAATCTGTCTCTCTTAAACATAAAAATAGTCAATCCTAGAGTAAGTGGAGTGTGGTGCAGAAAAGTGAGTGTAGTCTCGACTAGTTGGGTAGAGATCCTCCAAACATCAATAACATCAATTTCGTTTAGGATAGCATTTACTTTGTTAATTAAGGGTTTGGTGTTTCCTGAGTTAGAGTTGGATGAGTCCATCTTTGATAACCTTATATTCATATCCCTCCACATATAAGCACTCCCTGGGATTTAGTAGATATCATATCAAGTACTGTTTTATAGAATGTCCAATCACTTCCTGGGGGGCATAAATATTAAAAAGGTTATCATTAGTCCTTCAATTCGTCCAATTATCATTAAGTATCGACCTTCTTTATCCTTAATCTCTGAAATATGTTCATATTGTATGTGATCTGAAATTAGAATAGCAACACCTCTTCTATGTCCGGATTTATAAGAGGAGCAAAATAAGTGTTTAAACCTTCCTCTTTTCAGTTTTAAATGTTCTGTTTCTGTTAAGTGTGTTTCTTGTAGGAAGGCCACCTGTGCCCCCTCTCCCCTTAGTTTTGATAATATTTTGCTCCTCTTGATAGGGTTAAGTAGCCCATTCACATTAAAGGATATCACTTTGATGTTGTTAAAATGATTTGCCATTATTCCTATGTAAAGACATTTTACGAACCTTATGTGAGTTTAGTGCGACATATTCAATGCTGCACAGAACAGCAGCGAACAAAACACGAACAAAAAACAAGTAGTAAGTTTAACAATGAAAATTTGGACTTCCAAAAGTGGGGTTTAGAGTAAGACCCTGTGTGCGTTGAGCAGCCTTTATGAGGAGAGCCTCCTTCTAAAGGAGGGCCCTCATTTACAGTGGCTTCAGAACAAACCTCATCCATGATGGTATCAGTCTGACCCCGACTTATCAATTCCTATCATCTGTACTTTTATATTGTATCTAACAAACCGCCTTATCGCGCCAAAACTTGAACTGATGTTGCACATCAGCTATACATCAAGTTCACATTCATTTAGTTCTCGAGTTCGTTATCTACTCAGCCGTGTCCTGGTCTCTAGGTGTCGGGTCCCAGCTAAATTTCTGGAGCTTTTCTCTGACCAGTGACTCTCGTTTACGCTCCCGTCCTCGTCTGCCGCCCGATTGACCATGTCATCCTCTGGATCTGCTCCATCAGTGTCTCAGGTGGTTTGAGTACGGTGACCGGTAGCCCTCTCTCAGCCATCTCCTTGGTCGCTTCTTCTGCAGTGTTGTAAAGGCGGGTTCCGTCCGGGTAAAAGACCCGTAGTTTAGCCGGGAAGGGGGTCTGGAAACGTATATCCCTCTCTTTCAGTATCTTCTTCGCCTCTGAGTATTCTTGTCTTTTCTTAAGTACAGCTGGTGCGTAGTCATTATCCAGATTAATTTGCTTATTCTTCCAAATAAAGCCCTTCTTCTGCCACGCTGTTCTGAGGATCTCCTCTTTGGTTCTGTAGCTCAGAAACTTGACAATAATGGATCCAGCGGGAGCTCCTTCTGGCGGTGCTGGTCCAGGCGCGCATGCGCCCTTTCAATATGGAGGTCCATGTCGGGTGGCAGGGCTAAGTTATGTTTCAGGAGCTCTTCCACAAAGGTTATCACTGATTGCGACTCATTGTCAGACCCCTCGGCAACGGAGTAAATCCTAACATTGTTTCGTCTCGATCTTCCTTCCTGGTCCGTTTGTTTAGCTTCCAGGTGGGTTTGAAGTTTTATTAATTCCTTCACTACCTCTTCCACGTTTTGTATCCTCTCCTCTGTGTTTAAGATCCGTTCTTCGGCCTCATCGAGTGGCTGTTTTGTTTTGCCGATCTCTTCTTTAATTTCTGTCAGTTGTTGCTTGTTGTCTTGTCGGAAACTTTTTATCTCAGCAAATATAGTGTTCAGACTGACCTCTGTCTCTTCATGCGCGCCTTCCCCGCTAGCATTAGCCGCTGAGCTGCAGCTAGCAGGAGAGGACTCGCGACTCGGACTTTTGTTCGCATCGGGAACTTTCTTGGTTTTGGCTTTACTCTGCCTGTCTCTGGTCATGATTAACTAATTAATCGTGATGTTGGCGCAAGTTTAATGCGAGTTTAGTATATATAAAAACGCTATTTTAACAAATTTGTCGGGGGAGATTTTCTCTTAGGCTGCCATCTTTGCGGCTGCGCAGTGGAAGACCGCAGTCATATTTCTACAGACACTGGACTGAGTGAATATGACGTATTTGTGTCTGTCGCTGATCAAAATACTACAAATGTTTAGAAAAGTAAATCATGGAGGGGTAGGGAGTGATCATTTTTCTTTAACACAATGATTGTTGATTATTTTCTAAA
>JAFBJX010000173.1:0-2500 GCA_016801845.1 Polydactylus sextarius | reverse complement strand
TTATATGAAAAAAAAAAAGCCAAGGACCATGCAGTCCTGTCACTGGATGCTGAAAAGGCGCTTTGACAGGATTGAATGGAAGTACCTTTTAATGTACTTAGAAGATTTGGTTTAGGGAAATATATCTTCAATGGATTCAGTTATTGTACACTGAACCATTAGCACAAATGAAAACAAAGAGCCAATTTTCAAAGCCCTTTAATCTTTCTAGATCTACACGACAGGGCTGTCCCATGTCCCTCTTTTGTTTTGATTTGCCATTGAACCCTTGGCCATGTCTATCCGTCAATCAGCTGAAATCACAGGTATGACTATAGGTAAGACAGAGCATCGTTTGTCTCTATTCGCAGATGATATTGTTGTGTTTTGAACCAATCTGGGAACCTCAATTAATGCGCTTTGCCAGCTTTTGAAGGAATTTGGCCAATTCTCTGGCTATAAAGTCACCAGCACCAAAAGTGCCTTATTATTAGTGAATAAAGAAGAAAGGGAATCCTCCTTGAGCCATGCACAGTTTGCTACTGCCCCAGAAGGATTTACTTACTTAGGAATTAAAATAAGCCCTGACACTGAAAATATTATATCAATCAATTATGACCCTCTGTTGAAAGAAGTAGGAGAATCTCTGGAGAAATGGAGTTCAATGCCTATTTCTATGATAGGACGTATTAATATTATTAAGATGTCTATCCTACCCAAATGTTTCTATCTTTTTCAGTCTATCCCACTCCCTCTGCCCGCCTCTTTTTTCTCCACACTTAAGAAACACTTCAGCTGCTTTATATGGAATAACAGGCGTCCTAGGTTGCCACTCTCCCTTTGACACCTCCCATACGAACGTGGGGGACTAAGACTGCCCCATATGAAACTTTATTATTGGGCAGCCCAACTCCGTGCAGCCATGTATTACTTTCTCAATACAGAAGTCCCAGCTTGGATAAAGATAGAAAATAACACATTAGAATTGCCACTGCACCTGCACCTTTACTCTGCACCGACCAGAATACTTACCAAACGTACACATGATCCCTTCCTCAAAAATACTATATCAATCTGACACAATGTTTTAAATGAAACTCCTAAACTCTCAGGTTTCACACCTATTTGGGGAAATGAAAACTTCAGAGCAGGGAGATGCGATATGGGATTCAAACACTGGATGGAAAAAGGACTAAGCCAGATAAAAGACTTATATAATGAAGGGACACTAATGTCATTCCAACAATTAACAGATAAACATGACCTTCCCAGAAAGCACTTTTTAAATACTTGCACATTAGAAGCTTTATATGTTCCCAAATTAAAACTACCTTAGAAGCTACACTGTCCACTCTGGAAAAGTTGACGGTGCACCATTTATATGACAGAGGACAGTTATCAAAGTTTTATGATCTACTATTAGCAGGCTCCAAAGAGAACTCAATGTCATATTTAGCTGCATGGAAGAATGATCTTCAGGAAAACATCTCTGTAGAAGACTGGGAGGAGGCATGTCTTTATGCCCAAACCCAAACTATAAATACCAGATTTCAATGATTACAATATAAGTGGTTGCTCAGGACTTATATTACTGCGGTTCAATGACATCATTTTAATCCTCAGATCCCTGATACATGTACTAAATGCACTGAAGAGATTGACACTCTCTATCATTGTATGTGGGAGTGCCCAAAACTCCAGGTATTCTGGAAAGAGGTTCTGGAGCTGACTTCTAAATTGACGGATAGTGTTGTTCCCATTACAGCTAAAATGTGTTTATTACACATATACCCTGAAGATTTTCCAGCAAATACCAAGAAACGCAAACGAATCAATTTTTGTTTGTTGCAAGCCAAACGTGTAATTGCTTTGACCTGGAAGGATACTCAGAGACCTGGTTCTAGACAGTGGGTTAAGGAGATGTCTTGCAGTCTGGCACTAGAAAAACTGACGTACATAGTAAGAGAAAGTTGAGGATTTTTATAAGATATGGACGCCTTTTCTTATTTTTATGAACAACATGAATATACAAATGCCTGGGAACAGATAAGCACAGGCACTGTTACCAATACCCCTACAGAATGGCTTGAATCTTGTACCACAGCTAGAGTACTATGGTTATGAACTGGGGGAGAGAAATAGGATGGTGACCATGTTTTATAACTCTACCTTAAACTGTCCCTTTAACTTCATTTATGTTATATTATTTTACGCTTTATTTTATTTTTAATGTATTTTATTTATTTTAATTATGGATATTATTAATGTTTATTTATTTATTTTTCTTCTCTTCTTGACTCAATTACTTATTTTCCTCCAAGAAAACTGTTGGTTATGAGAAGGAGGGAAGAGATTTGAAAGTCTGTTATTGTTTGTTGTGTTAATTATGTTTTGATTATTATAGTAGTAGTAGTAGTAGTAGTAGTAGTAGTAGTAGTAGTAGTAGTAGTAGTAGTAGTAGTAGTAGTAGTAGTAGTAGTAGTAGTAGTAGTAGTAGTAGTAGTAGTAGTAGTAGTAGTAG
>JAFBJX010000172.1:47500-86665 GCA_016801845.1 Polydactylus sextarius | reverse complement strand
CAGTTACTCCCCCGACGGTCTTTGAGAAAATCTTCATAAGATTTTCTCCCACCTGCTGTAAACCATCAGAACCTGGGCTTTACATGGTTTAAGTCTAGTTATTGCTGACTTCACTTTTTTATCTGTGATTTCAGTAATTAGTGATTTATTTTGATCCTGTGTGACTAAGGGTAAATTCAGAGATTTAAGGAAATTGTCTATTTCATTTTCATTGTCTAGCCTTGGTTGTGAATATAATTTTGGGTAATAGTCTTCAAAACTTTGTTGGATCTCCTCTAATTTATACTTTTATTTTCTTAGTTTGCTGACATCTTATTTTATCTATAGTATTGTCTGCTTGCTGTTTTTCATTTATATGCCAGTACTTTCATAGCTTTACTACCTGCCTCATAACAGCTTTGTTTCAGAAAAGTCAGTTTCCTTTTAATGTCTTCTGAATATATCTCATCTATTTTGTTTTGTAACTTTAATTGTTACTGCCTTTATCTGAGTCTGTCCTACTCTTGTGGTCTTTTGTAATTCCTTAAGTTTACTATACAAGTTATTGAGCCTCTCTTTGTTTGAGTTTCTTAATTGCTGAGGAGCGAGAAATGATTTTACCCTTAGTACCGCTTTTAATGCATCCCATAATGGCTTGGGATACTTCACCATTACTGGTCTCTTTAAAATAAGTTTCTATTTCCTTTTCATTTCTTCTTTACTTGTGGATTATTCAGTATACTTGAATTTAGTTTGCATAATGTGGATTTTAGGTTGTTGTTAATGTTAATTTTAATTGTTATTGGTGAGTGGTCAGACATTCAATTGTGCCAATGTCACATGATTGGATTCTGAATCTGTTCTCTTAAACATAAAAATAGTCAATCCTAGAGTAAGTGGAGTGTGGTGCAGAAAAGGTGAGTAGTCTCGATTAGTTGGAGAGATCCTCCAAACATCAATAACATCAATGTTTAGGATAGCGTTACTTTGTTAATTAAGGGTTTGGTGTTTCCTGAGTTAGAGTTGGATGAGTCCATCTTTGATAACCTTATATTCATATCCCTCCACATATAAGCACTCCTGGATTTAGTAGATATCATATCAAGTACTGTTTTATAGAATGTCCAATCACTTCCTGGGGGTATAAATATTAAAAAGGTTATCATTAGTCCTTCAATTCGTCCAATTATCATTAAGTATCGACCTTCTTTATCCTTAATCTCTGAAATATGTTCATATTGTATGTGATCTGAAATTAGAATAGCAACACCTCTTCTATGTCCGGATTTATAAGAGGAGCAAATAATGTTTAAACCTTCCTCTTTTCAGTTTTAAATGTTCTGTTTCTGTTAAGTGTGTTTCTTGTAGGAAGGACCTGTGCCTCTCCCTTAGTTTTGATAATATTTTTGCTCCTCTTGATAGGGTTATAGCCATTCACATTAAAAGGATATCACTTTGATGTTGTTAAAATGATTTGCCATTATTCCTATGTAAAGACATTTTACTAACCTTATGTGAGTTTAGTGCGAATATTCAATGCTGCACAGAACAGCAGCGAACAAAACACGAACAAAAACAAGTAGTAAGTTTAACAATGAAAAATTTGACTTCCAAAAGTGGGGTTAGAGTAAGACCCTGTGTGCGTTGAGCACTTTATGAGGAGAGCCTTCTAAAGGGAGGGCCCTATTTACAGTGGCTTCAGAACAAACCTCATCCATGATGGTATCAGATCTGACCCCGACTTATCAATTCCTATCATCTGTACTTTTATATTGTATCTAACAAACCTTCTTATCAGGTAAAACTTGAACTGATGTTGCACATCAGCTATACATCAAGTTCACATTCATTTAGTTCTCGAGTTCAGTATCTACTCAGCCGTGTCCTGGTCTCTAGGTGTCGGGTCCCAGCTAAATTTCTGGAGCTTTTCTCTGACCAGTGACTCTGCTTACGCCCGTCCTCGTCTGCCGCCGATTGACCATGTCATCCTCTGGATCTGCTCCATCAGTGTCTCAGGTGGTTTGAGTACGGTGACCGTAGCCCTCTCTCAGCCATCTCCTTGGTCGCTTCTTCTGCAGTGTTGTAAGGCGGTTCCGTCCGGTAAAGACCGTGTTTAGCCGGGAAGGGGTCTGGAAACGATATCCTCTCTTCAGATCTTCTTCGCTCTGAGTATTCTTGTTCTTTTCTCTAAGTGACAGCTGGTGCGTAGTCATTATCCAGATTAATTTGCTTATTCTTCCAAATAAAGCCCTTCTTCTGCCACGCTTGTTCTGAGGATCTCCTCTTGGTTCTGTAGCTCAGAACTTGACAATACTGGATCCAGCGGAGTCCTTCTGGCGAGTGTGGTCCAGGCGTGCGTGCGCCCTTTAATATGGAGGTCCATGTCGGTGGCAGGGCTGTTATGTTTGGTGGTTTCCAATAAAGGTTATCACTGATTGCGACTCATTGTCAGACCCTCGGCAACGGAGTAAATCCTAACATTGTTTCGTCTCGATCTTCCTTCCTGGTCCGTTTGTTTAGCTTCCAGGTGGGTTTGAAGTTTTATTAATTCCTTCACTACTCTTCCACGTTTTGTATCCTCTCCTCTGTGTTTAAGATCCGCTTCGCCTCATCGAAAGTGGCTGTTTTGTTTTTGCCGACCCTTCTTAATTTCGCCGCTGCTTAAGCTGTCTTGTCGGAAACTTTTTATCTCAGCAAATATAGTGTCGGATCTTCGACCTCTGTCTTTCATGCGCCGCTTCTTTCTTCCCCGCTAGCATTAGCCGCTGAGCTGCAGCTAGCAGGAGAGGACCTGCCACTCTGGACTTTGTTCGCATCGGGAACTTCTCTTTGGTTTTGGCTTTACTGCCTGCCCTGGTCAAGCATTAACTAATTAATCGTGATGTTACGCAAGTTTAATGCGTAGTTTAGTATATATAAAACGCTATTTCAACAAATTTGTCAGGGAGATTTTCTCTTAGGCTGCCATCTTGCTACGCAAGTGAAGACCGCAGTCATATTTCTACAGACACTGGATGAGTGAATATGACGTATTGTGTCTGTCGCTGATCAAATACTACAAATGTTTTGAAAAGTAAATCATGGAGGGTAGGGAGGATCATTTTCTTTAACACAATGATTTTGATTATTTTCAAACATCCATCATAATTTCCATCCATATTTAAAGTTGGATCTCTGTGAAACCAATTCCTTGAGAGCAGCAGGGTCTTTATAAAAAAATTTCGAGCTCTCCACATCATGTGTCATCCTAAATCTTCTGTTGGATCAGTGCTGGCAGTTCTGCCTGCAAGCACATGTTGACCTCAAAAAAAAAAGAGAGGAGAGCTGCCCAAGACCCTGACGGACCTGTACTCACACTTCCCTGCTGGTTCAGACAAAGAGAGGAAGAAGGCCAAGTACCACATGAGGACGCAGTCCAGGAGCGACTTGAGGCTGACAGGGAAGTTCCTCCTGAAGCTGGGGAGGCTGGAAGGGCTGAAATACAAGAAAGGGGAAAACATCATGTTCTACCAACAAGACCTGGATCAGTGGGTCTTGGTGCCTCAGGGAGGCCTTGGTGTACCTAGAGTCTGTATGAGATCTCAGAAGGAGAGAGTGTGATCTCCACAAAACAGCTTTTCATTGCTTTGTTCATCTGAGTGTTCAGGGAGTTTCTGGCTGCAGCTTCATATGTTCCAATTTCGTTTCACCACCACAGGAAGACTGAGGTATCACACACACAATTTCCTGGAGAAGAGACCACAGTGACTCATCTCTGGATGAGTTCCCGAAGAAAACCATGAAGAAATCCTTCAAAGGAAAAACGGTCACCTGACCTGTTTGTTCGCTTTCCTTCATGGCCTCTGTCTGGAGTCCAACCAGAGAGTCTTAGGAGGTCCGCTGGTCAGAATAGAGACCAGACCAGGAACCATCCATAGAGAGTCATCAACAACCTGGAAGGAGATGAACAGTTATAACATCTCTCCTGACAGAAGCATCAACATCTTCCACCGGTTCGATTTGGAGATGAACGACCACCCAGTTCACATCATCAGCAGATCCAAGAGTCTTGGAAGTCAAAGACCAGATCAGAGAAACCTCTGAGATCCACAGTGTTCAGCTCTGGCCTACATGCTGCAGATGTCAGAGGAGGTTCTGATGAGTTGAACACTCAATAACTCACAATAATAATTATCAGAGGGAAGACGGAGGCTGATCCCAGCTGTGGAGGAACTGCAGAAAGGCTGAGTGAGTCCTGATATGACTGGCTACAACATCATCAATCAACAGATGTGATCAGTAGTTTAGTCAGACCCAGATAAGAAGCAGCACCTCCACCAAGGCCAAACCATTTTCTGTCATCAGATCTTGATTATTATCTGGATCAAAAATTAAATCAGGTTGTAAGTCATAGATGTGAACACCATAAATATGTCTGATTGTTTTACATCTAGATCCAAATGATACAGAGAAGAAGCTCCTTGTTGGAGCTAATTATTCTCATTGTTCTTAGTTTCACAGCTCATTGTGTTTTTTTATGTCTCTGTGTCGGGTGACAGCCGTGGTTAGAGGGACGCGTTCTAGGGTTTCTTTCTTTAATTCCTCTTTGTCTGTTTTGTGAGTCCGTCTGTGGTCCTGCCCTCTGGTGAACAGGATGTTCAGAGACGCCTGGAGGGCGGGGACAACAGGGACAATGATTTGAAGGATTTGAGGTCTGGGTTTTGTTTGGGACGATGACGCCGCCTCCTGTTGGTTGTCTGGCGGACGAGGGATGACAGATGGTCTCTTCATCGCCCAGTTGTTTGGAGCCAAAGAGGATTTTTTGAGTGTTTCGTGTGTGTGGTGTTTGTTTTGTCTTTGTTTAAAGCCGTGACTCCAGATCAGGGCCTGAAATTCATTTTTCAAAAGGGGGATTCCCTTTGTTAGCGTTTGCACATAGGGAGGATTTATAGACCTGGGGGATATTACTGGGTCACCTTAACTGCAGCTCTGACATTGTCTTGATTTGTGCTTTAATCCTGCACTCTAAATGGTTTTCCCGTCTTGTCTCCTCTGCTTCATCTCTTCTACACGGGGTTAATAAAAATAAAACAAATGATATAACACTTATGAAATACAGTGCTGTCAATGGGTTGTGTCGTATTCAGTTTATGTTCTCATGGACTTGAGTGTTTTCTCCGACGGCCCTGAACGCACTCGCTTAGTGTGACCACCAGCAGTTTTTTCTTTTCCTTTATTATGATGAATTTACTGAATGAAATGACCGAATTACCGCAGGTTTGTTGATTGATTTATTAAATGACCTAACGCCACCAGTTAGAGGTGTGAAGCAGCACTGTACAAGTGACTTTTATGCTTAGCCTGCTTCACCTGCTCGGCGCGAAACGCGGGAGTCAAAACTTTTCACTCTTGGAGGTGGTTTCAAAAGTTTGCGGTTTATCTCCGAAAACGCCAAAATCATGTGTAATTCAAAGGCCATAGTTAACGAATCCTAAATAGCAAATGCCATTGAATCAACATTGAAATGCATCAGCAGAAGTACTGAATCCACGTTGATTTCCAAGCATTGAGTCCACATTGAAAGTTACCATATAATCAATGTTGAAAAGATTGCTGAAACTTCCAATTATAACCGCATTGATCTAACATCGATTCACCATCATCTACACGTTATTGAAATATGGTTGATTCAAGATTGCAAACCATGTTATAAATATATTATATATATAAACACAACGCTTCAAAAACTATTGAAACAGACAGTTCGAATTCTTATCACACATAATAATACACTGCAGCGCTTAGTTTATTAATAATAACATGAAGACGACTGGGTAAAGTCCATCCTGTAATCTCTATTTGTCGCTGACTCAATGGGGATTAGGGACTGGCCATGTGAACAAATTCAGCTACCAGGTGTTGTCAAGCAAGCGATGATGATTATACACACTGAAACCGAACTTGGACTTATATAAGTGAAAGTTCACCCACTGACTGTATCACTTCTAAATGATATTTTATATTTAGTTTTTTATTGTTTTGTGCCGCCATAAGTAGCTGAACACCAATGTTAAAGTTATACTGTAGCCTTATTCACCAACAGCCTGACCAGCAGTTCATTCATTTGATTTTTAATTTAATTTTCAAAGTCACATCTACTCGCCCTGTGGGGCTTGAACTTACGGTTTACACAATCGCTGATCTTTCCAGCTGTCTTTTCGGTTTCCTCTCAGCAGCTGCTGCCGTGTTGTTTTTTGCAGCATTTTCAGATTATCGGCCGGTTTTCCCTACATTGTTGTAAAAATCATCGCCTGCTCTTCGCTGTGAAGTCGCTGCTCTGCCGTTCTTCGCTTCCATGTTTCAGATTGGTCATCTGCCGCAGACGCCGCTTTTGCGTGAACGCGCCACATCTAGATTGAAAACCCGCTGACTAATCGAGTTGATACAACCAGCTTCGTGGTACCGCTTAGCCAGACTGGAGATTGTTAGGGATTAGTGAAGCCAGATAACCGGAAAGAGATCCGGGTAAGCTGAACTTGCTCGTAGTTCAGGCCTCTGCTGATGCTTCGTCTGCATCCGTCAGAATTGCCGCTAAGCAACGGGACGCGAGAGAGCCTCTGGCGCGCTGCTATGAGCCCGGCCCCACCCCCTTCCTCACACAAATACGCCACACCTCCCCTAACTTTTAACTTCTGTCTAAACGACGGAGAGCTTTCCACGGAGACCTTAGATGGACAGATACGACCACGATTCAGCCCGCTAGGACGCTTCGCATAAGTAGCAGGACGCTTTGCCAGAACACTATCGCGTTAGATTGCAACATGCGCTGTAGAATTTTGGAGCCTCAAAACGATTAAATAAACATTTATTTTCAAAGTGTAAACCTTGTAATGATATGAATAAATTAAGATTAGAAAATTGAATTTTTTGACAAAGATTTTAAGGACCCGCTGACCACCCTGTCCACTCTGCCCTGGTAACGTGCAGCTAGAAGCTTGTAAGAGGTCACGTAACGGGGTAGAGACCATGGCATTTTACAGGCCTTTTTGTTAGCTAGCTAAGCTTAGTAGATACTACTCCTCGTCAACATGTTAACATTGCCAGCAAACATGACAAGATTACGACGATATAAGTCTATTTCACTAAATAGCAGAAAAACAGTTTGCCTTCAGTGCTGGATCAACATGGTAAGAACAAATATATATGGTTAGTAGTAATCACTGATCAACCAAACCAGAAGCGCTTAATTAGCGAATACGGAGCTAACGTTACGCTACTGGCAGCTTCAAAGTAGGACCAGACCAAAACAACATTACACCAAATTAAGTGGGAGAGTTACGCCGCTTCATATTTTAACCGTGAAGCGATAACAAATCTATTCATATATTTTAACCAAGTCTGGGGAAAAGATGTGTTAACACCGCCTCAAACAAACACTAGCTAAATAAGATAAAATGGCAGATGTCAACTCACTCTGTAAATGCTGGAGTGATCAAATCCCTCTGCCCAACCACTTCTTCTTTTCTTTTTTGTTTTATGGCCCAAACCAACGGTAGGTCTTCCAGAGAATTAAAAAGGCCTTCGCTGATTGGGTTGCTGACTGAAAAGATCATTGGTTTCAGCAAAAGATGAACATTGGAAATAAACAGTTGATTAAATGTTTTATTTCTTCACTTATTGAATCTTCATAACCTGTTTACAACGTTGATTCAATGCCAGTTTTTCAATGTTTCAAATTACAATCATACCTAACTGTTAACCAATGCTGACTTTTCAACATCAACCAAATATCAAATCCAATCTGACCATAATCTAACGTTGAACAATATGGTTTACATTAATTCCTTAAATCCGTTATTGAAATGGGAAACGCTCGGTTTGCTGGCGAGAGCGACGCTGAGCAAACCGGGATGGAGCTCGTGACGAGAGAAGGAGAGAGCGCCAAGTCTGTGATAGTGAAGTTCTCTTTGTTTTAATGTTGCATGGTGGCAACAGAGCATCTAGTCTGATACAAACGCTCACTGAACATTATTATATGCCGCTGTAATTGTGAAGGCGAGGGAATTTCGCATTATAAGAGAGCTAGACGGCGGAATCAATGATACGGGCGCAAGAATAGCCACAATCCCGCAGTGAATTTCTGGTAGGCCCTGCAGATGATTGAAATGTGTTTGCAGATAAACGGCCCAGTTACTATCAGGCTTATATCATGGAGATAAAGAGGCACTGCGACAGACAAGTCGGCGGAGGATCAGCTTCGTCGTCACTGGTGATGGTTAACGACTCTTTATGGATGAATGAAGGGTCTCTGCTGCCCCTCATTCCCTTGGTGAAAACCACCTTGTAAGATCGCGTTGTTTCACCACCACTTGCAGGATTCACAAAGGTGGAGTCTAGCGCCACAACGCTTTCACTGTGGTTTCCTGGTTAAACAATCGCGGGTCAGAACGGGTGCTTCCGGCACCCTTGGATGAATAAATAAATAATCTTCATCGCAGCAAAGATTCAATTCCACTGATGTGAAGCGCCATGCAACAGGACGGAGTTCACTTGTGTTTGTGCTGAATGAAACGCTTACGATGGCATCCTGAACTCGCCTTACTCCTATTAATTGCAGGAGGAGCCTACAGAGAACAAAGTGACCGACTTGCATAAGTGCCCTTTAATGAGCTAATGAAGTCAAAACGTTACAGTGAATAACCTCCACATGTTAAATCTCTGCACATGATGGTTCTAATAATGAAGCCATGATAAGCTTTCATCTAAAGGTTTCAAAGGTCAGTGTCGTGACATCATAATGTTTGTGGTCATTATTCAGCGCAGGACTCTGTGGAACAGAAGGGAGACGCTTGTTCAGACACTGAACGAGACACTGGTCTCTTGGGCACTGGAAACTGTGGTGGACTGGTAGTAGATCTGTCGTCGGGGTTGAAATATCGCTTTTAGAATTTGTAGGTCTGAGACTGAGGATATTTTGATGTTTCTGTCAAACACAAGATGAGATGAGCTGAACCACATGTCAATATGTTGATCACATTATCACCTGTTTTCTTCTGGTTGTGGGTGCTTATTACAAATTGGTTCGATTTTATATTTTCTATAATCACAGATTTAGTGATTGTGGACTTCAGAGACTGAGGTGAAGTCGTGGCCTCAGCCTGAAGTCCAACCTCCCCATCTGATACACATCTGACCTGGAGCTGGAATAACTCCGCAGGTTTCAGCAGTGAAGCAGTTGTCTGCTGACCGAGAGTCCAAACTGTCGACTGGAGACTGGAGGTTAGTTCACTGAGTTTTGTGTAAATGCTGATTTGAATGTTTGAAGTTGAGTTTTTCATTGTTCAAACATTTAGTGGATTTGTGTGTGAGGATGTTTAAACAATGAGCTGGAAGAAGAGAAATGACTGTGTAGTTATGTTATTACTACAAAAAGAAGAAGGTGAGACCCAGTCATATAGAGAATGAACAGAGGTTTTCTGTTTCCCTCTTCAAATCAGGAAAGTTGATGAAAAATCAAAGCAGCACAGACCTTTAGATCTTCTGCTGCTGCTCTTTTCATTGAAGACGATAGAAGCTGCATCTCTCCTCATCAAAACACATGTTGCACTGAAACCAAGTCACAAGTGATGAAACGTGGAACGACACCATCCAGTGTGAGATTTGTGGAACAATAAAGCTTCCCTGAAAATCACCAGTTTATTTCCCAAAGTTATTGTGGAAACAGACGCATCGCTCCCATACAGTTAGAAAGCCCATGTCAGCCAGCTTTTAGTTGAATCATTTAGCCACAGACCTTCAGACTGCAACAGGGAAGTTAGGATTAAAGCAGGACCAGTGTCTGAGGAGGAAAAGTGTAGAAAGAAGAAAGTCAGCTGGAGGGGCGGTGGGGGACAAGTGGGAGGCAGGATTAGATTGACAGAGCAGCTTGATGATCTGGCTTCATCTCCCCACAATCACAGCAAAATGGAGAGGTGGGGGCCCAATGTCCTCTGCACTGAGGTGGAGCTTCACAAACCTGCTCAGCCTCCAAACACAAGCAGAAGAAGAAGGCTAGAAGAAATGAAACCACGAACAGACTTTTAGTAAATATGTGTAGATGTGATATTGATTCTGTTCTTCTGTCTGAAACATACTGCTAAAGGTTTTAAACTTGATTGACACATCAAATATATTTCTTTATTTTATTTTATTTTATTTTTATGTGAGGTCATTCACATTTCAAAAACATAAAAGTTTATAACATATACATACACTTTCACCCAAACACACACAAAAGATAAACAAAGTGGAATACATAATATATTCCACCAAATGTCTGTATATGTTTCATCCACATCACAGTGTATCTTTTCCCGTTAACTTCCCTTTTCCCTCTCTCTCATTTTTATCTTTTAATTATTTGAACAGAACAAAACAATGTCACACATACTCATTAATTCTGCAAACATGTCTGTTACATCAGTCTCTGTAATAGATCACTGAGATGGCAATTCATCAAAGCAAGTCAGGTCTCTGTGTGATGATGCATTTCACCCATTTTTCTCCCACATATCTTCTTTAAATGTTTCTGTTTTCATTTTTAAAGCGAATGTTAACCTTTCCATTATGTAGATATGATAATACCAAACCAGTCCTTCTAGTGATGGAGCCGCCTGTTGCAACCACTTCTTAGTCAGGGCTTTCTTTTTCCCTCTCATTGCAGTAATATTTTCATTAAATATTTGTCTGCTTTATTCATTATTATTTGTTATATCGTCTATGTACATTGTCAGGAGCATTGGGAATAATCACTCAATACCTTTTCCAAGACCCTCATGAATGTCCCGCCACATGTGAAATCATTTTTGGGCAGTCCCAGAATTACGATAGTGGTTGCCCATTTTCCCCACATAACCTCCAGCTGTTCGACCCCAACACCTGATATATTTCTTCGGGGTAGGTGACAAGAATCATAATATTTTTCCACCCAACCCTCCAGCATTGTGAATATGTGGTTGTCCACTGAGATTTTATATATATTTTCTCATACATCCCCAGATATTCCATTCCCTCCCTCCCATTTATTTGTCTCTTTTAGAAGGGTGTTTGTACCCCAAAGAGCCCCTGAAACTTTTGTATAATCTAGATATTATTCATGCATTTCCACTCCCCTGTTTTATAGGTCCATTACAAATATATTTATAATGCCATTGTCTGTTTTCTCCAGTCCCCACTAATACTTCATTCACTCCTCTGTCTCATTTGTAAATACCTAAAGAAATCTTGTTCTAATCCATATTCTTTTTTAAGTATCTCGAAACTTTAAAATGTCTCTATCGACACATAACAACAGTAGTTGTGATTCCCTTTACTCACCCATGCCAGATTTAAATTTCTGTATCCGCTTTATTGGGGATAAAATCTTACCATGTACACATCATCGCAATATTTTCTCTGCACCATTCAGATTGTGCTTTAGACTATTTTCTGCCAGGTGTTGGAGGGCAGTTTTATTCAAGGGTTGATCTGACTGTAAGGTGTCTATCAATTTACCATCTGCAATCATAGCTTGTATTGGTGGTCTTACCAACTCAACTTCTATTTCCCTTCCATCTTGCAATAAACTGCAGAATTGCAGAGGCATATTAAAGGTCTCTGTCAGCTGCATAATAGTAGTCTTCTTTAGATTTGCAATGCCATGCCTCCTTTCTCTTTGTTAACTGTATTACTTTATATTTTATTCTTGGCTTACCCGTTCAGATATATCGAGAAATGAACTTGTCCCATTTTATAAACTGCTGTTTAGAGATTTCGTTAGGTAGGACTGGAAAAGATATAACAGGCGTGGTAAAATAACCATCTTAATTGATTCAACTTGAGGTGAGACTGAGGAAGGGCAGTGGGATTCCACCTGGAGAATTGACTCTATTTTGGAATTAAGAGGTATAAAATTAGCTTCAAAATAATTTTGTGATATCCTCTGTAAAGATTAATTCCCAGATATTTCATTGACTTATTAAACACCTTTAAACTACATTTTTCTAATAGGTGCCTTGGTGGAATATAATTAAAGGTCAGAATTTGGGTTTTTTGGTACGTTTAATTTAAATTAATAAATTGACCACAAATTTCTGCAAAGATGACATATTAACACTGGTAAGTGGATACTGAAGGTTGAGTCAAAAATATTAGCACATCATCTGCAAACAATGATAATTTTGTGATCTTGTCCTTGCTATATTTATACCCCTGATTCCTTCTCAGTTTGTCTAATATATAATACAAGAGGTTCTCCATAAAGAGATGTAAGAGGAGTGGGGAAACAGGGACAGCCCTTGTCTACATGAGCCCAGTATAAAAACGGTTCTGAAAGGCCCCATTAATTTTAACCCTTGGCTATGGGATTGTTATATATTGCTTGAAAGGCATCAATAAGGCTTCGTAGTCAAAATTTCCTCAACACCTTATACAGGAAGGTCCATCTGACTGAATC
Organism: Polydactylus sextarius; assembly: GCA_016801845.1. Classification (NCBI taxonomy): domain Eukaryota; kingdom Metazoa; phylum Chordata; class Actinopteri; family Polynemidae; genus Polydactylus; species Polydactylus sextarius. Next base: position 74,235 of record JAFBJX010000172.1, on the reverse strand, counting down.
AAACTTCTTTTCAAAATCTAATCCCCATAAACATTAAGCCTCCTGTTTTATTTCTCGATGTATTTCTACATAATGTGAAGCGCCTCCGTGAACTATCTTGAGTTTGCCTCTGATGGATGTGAATCCTGTTTCACTAGATGAATAAGAGATGGTAGATTTTTTTCTCTAGCTAATATTGAGGTGTAGATCTCAATCCATGTGTTTAGAACAGAGATTAAATGATAATATTTACAACTAATCCATCTTTACCCTCTTTTGGTATTGTTGAGATTATTGCTTCCCTCCATGATGGGGGATCTCTCCTTTTTGAGCGCTCTAGTTACATGCCTGACGTAGAAGTTTCTTTTGAGTTAAATCTTCACTGAAGATTTTCTAACACTCACAAAACCATCAGAACCTGGGCTTTTTACATGGTTTAAGTCTAGTTATTGCTGACTTCACTTCTTTTTATCTGTGATCAGTAATAGTGATTTATTTTGATCCCAAAGAGACTACAGCAAATTCAGAGATTTATGAAATTAAGTTCATTTCCATTTTCATTGTTCAGCCTTGCTGTGAATAATTTTTGGGTAATAAATCTTCAAAACTTTGTTGGATCTCCTCTAATGATATACTTTTATTTTCTTAGTTTGCTGACATCTTATTTTATCTATAGTATTGTTCTCATTTGTTGTTTTCTTTCATTTATATGCCAGTACTTTCATAGTTTTACTACTCTGCCTCTATAACAGCTTTGTTTCTAGAAAAGTCAGTTTCTTTTAATGTCTTCTGAATATATCTCATCTATTTTGTTTTTGTAATCTCTTAATTGTTACTGCCTTTATTCGAGTCTGTCCTACTTGTGGTCTTTTTTGTACTCCTTAAGTTTACTAAGGGTACAAGCGGCTGAGCCTCTTGTTTGAGAGTTTCTTAATAATTGCTGAGGAGCGGTGGCAAAATGATTTTACCCCTTAGTACTCCGCTTTATATACATGCATCCCATACAATGGTTGGGATACTTCACCATTACTGGTCTCTTTAAAATAAGTTTTATTTCCTTTTCATTTCTTTCTTTTACTTGTGATTGGTCTAAAGTACAATTTCTGAATTTAGTTTGTATAATGTGGATTTTAGGTTGTTGTTAATGTTAATTTTAATTGTTATTGGTGAGGTCGACATGTCAATTCACAGCCAATGTCACATGATTGGATTCTTATGAATCTGTCTCTTAAACATAAAAAATAGTCAATCCAGAGTAAGTGGAGTGTGGTGCAGAAAAGGAGTGTCTCGACTAGTAGAGATCCCTCCAACATCAATAACATCAATTTCGCTTAGGATAGCATATTTACTTTGTTAATTGCCATATGGGGTTTGCGTTTCCTGAGTTAGAGTTGATGAGTCCATCTTTGATAACCTTTATATTCATATCCTCCACATATAAGCAATTCTGGGATTTAGTAGACATCATATCAAGTACTGTTTTATAGAATGTCCAATCACTCCTGGGGGCAAGTCAAAAAAAGGTTATCATTAGTCCTTCAATTCGGCCCAATTACTGGCTGGCACGTGGTTTGTTCTTTCTTTCTACAGACTGAGAGCAGATCCAGGATCCAGTTGTTTGTCTATGAAGAGTGACTGGTCCAATGATGAACCTCCAACTTCAGTCCTGAACCTGGACCCTCAGACACAAAGTAAGAGTGTGTTAATGATTCAGTTTCTAAGTGTTCACTATCTACACTATAATACTGACTGTTATTTCTCACCACTAACTGAGGACGACAGCAGCTGACATTATCACATCATGATCAGAGACAGACGCTAACAAAGTTCATTTATTTGACTTCTGTACTTAAGTACAGTTGTTGAGTATGTGCAGGTGTCAACAGTATTTACATTCATTACTCAAGTAGAAGTATAGATACTAGGGTTTAAAAAGACGTCTGTAGAAGTTGAAGTATCAACTCAAGGTTTTTACTCAAGTAAAAGTGTAAAAGTTCTGGTTTCAAAACTACTTAAAGTATTAAAGTAAAGGTAATGTAAGGGGGAAAATGTCATTAAGGACAAAAGCTGAGGCTGCACCACTGGGGCCTGTAGTGAACTACCCCACCTCCCCAAAAAACATTTTTCTAAAGGCCATAGTGACTATAAAATATTATATTATATATGAAATATTATGTTATATTAAAATGTTAATGTTGAAAAATTTCAAATGCACTAGACTTTCTGTTTCAGCCACATGCCCATTGAAAATGAAGACATTTTAGTACAATGCAAATCTATTAAAGAACCATATATGTGTACTACTGAGCATTAACATGTGTTTGATGGAGCAGAAGATATGATGACTAATGCCTATTACCGTAAAACTGCAAATAACAGCCGGGTGTTTATTTTCCCAAATGACTCAACAGACCCTGTGTTTATTTGGGGCAGGCGTCTATATGAGACAGACATGAGATTTGAGGCAAAGTACCGAAGTACCATGGCGCTCCGGTATCGTTACGCTTTTAAGTTTGTGAAGTTTTTGTTTATCAATGGAAACTCTATGGCGGATTCACACCGCACAGTGCGTGAGCAGGTGTAACACCAGGCATGTCTGCAGGCGCGCGGAGCATCAGCTGTCAGCCCTGTCTTTAAATGCACGTGGCCCAATGTAGCCCCGTCTTTTTAAAAGGACGCGTAGCCCTGTTGACATGACAAACCTTTTCATTTTATATTTTTAAAATGTAAGGACTAGAAAGTACAGATAATTGGAGTAGAAGTAAAAAGTCGGCTGAAAAATAATTACTCTGGTAAAGTGTAGATAACCAACATGTCTACTTAAGTAAGGTAACGAAGTATTTGTACTTGGTTACTTGACACCTCTGAGTATGTGTATGTTAGTCAGGTGGCAGCCTATCAGTAATCAGTAGGGTCACGTCTGTAGACTGTGACTCACAAGTCACAACACGACCATGATGTTTAGTTACAATTCATTTCAAACTATAAACTAATGACTGGTTTTCTTTGTGTAACCCGCCTCAGCCCCAACTAGTAATCATAAAGACTGAGTGGTACATGTATGTTTTGATCAACCCGTTAATTATCTCATGGACCAGCAAATCAGAAGTCTAAACTCGCCATAGGAGAAAGGGGTATTAGCAATGTGCGTGGAGTGGAGGAGTAAAACTCACAGAACCAACGGGTAAGTATTTACATGGATTGTATTGATTAAAGAGATGAGGACAAAAAAAAAAATACAAACGTCTATAAACACAACAGACGTTGGCAAAACAGTTCACAAAATAAAACCCAGAATTTCTCACAGTCACAGTTCACTTTGGGTGGCTCGCCACAACCACTGAGGTTCACTCCTGCCCCTGCAGGAAAGGGAGAATCCCAGCAGAAGAAGTCTTCTTGCACACAACCCAGGAATCATGCAAAGAAAAAGACCCGCCTATATAGGCCGAAAAGAGAGTTACATGACTTCTCCACAAATAAAATACATCCATAAATAATTGCATGTAAACAAACACATACATCCATATACATGGAAACATTGTTTTTTTCCTTTTAAATGATCTTTATAACTATTCTCACTGTCCATCAAATGAACTAAAAATATTTCTCAACATTAACATGAAACAACTGACTAACCCATAACTTTTCCGTTCATCTTTTTTCCACTACTTCTCACTCTCACAAAGAACACACAAGGTGAATGAATTATGAATAATTGAATATGAATAATTAAACTATAATCAAACACCTTAATATGAACATTTTTTCTTTAAACATAACATACATGAACACAATGCCTCTCTCACTCCACATAAACACTAACATATGCACATTTCCTTCCATTTCTCAAACCAGCATCAGCAAAGGTTACTCACCAGAGACTCAAATGCCACATACACACACACTTCAGCACAATTGCAGATTACACGGCTCTCATCAACCCAGGATTCACTCTAAAAAACCAAACAAAAAAACACACAGGAACACGGGAGTTCAGCAATGCATCGTCTCAAAATAGAGTTTAGCAAGGCACAAGTGGCTAACAGCCCAAGCTAGCGCCACGCTGCTAATAAGCGATATTACTCACTCGTTTTCCTTGTTTCATCCGCAAAATACACAGCCTGGCAATAAATCCTCAGCCAAAAAGGTTCCGCTCTCCGCGTCAAAGATGACAATAAAAAAATGAAATGTCTTGCTCTCTCGTACAAAACAAAGTATATCAGCAGCAGAAAAGTTAGCGCCAAGCAGCCACCGCGACATCGGTCCGGCAGAGAGAACGAGACCGAAAAGAAAACAACAACCCGCGCACCCTGACGGCGTCTGATTGGTCGACTTACATCACGTGAACTTCCCGCGTCCCCGCTTCTTGTCCACCCTCAGAAAGACACATTCGTCCTGCTTGGAATAACAAAACACCTGTTTTCTCTTTAACACATATAAATAAATTGTGTACACTTGCTTTCCTTCCTCTTTATCGACATATTTAAGGTTTTAATGAAGAGAGAAAAAAAAATACTATTAAATTTCATTTTGTAAGATTATTTCAAATCGAACCCTATTTATTTATTTAATAAACTGATGAACTGGACTATTAATGAGGACCTAATAACCTGGGTTACATTTGTCAGTTGGGTTGTTTCATTCTGTAACTTTCTACCAATTCATTATTCTACAGCTTCTACAAGCTGCTCAGAGACATTAGGTGTTGGAAGTGTTGAGGACTTTTAATACTTAAGTATTTTTAACAACAAGTACTTCAGTACTTTAACTTTGAGCGTGTGACTTTGACTTGTATCAGAGTAACATTTGACCAGTAGTATCTGGACTTTGACTGAAGAGATGAAGTTGAGGATCATGATCATAGGTCCTGTTATATTTTACCTCTGATCTTTACAAGAATGAATATGAGTAAACTATGTTGTTGTTTCCACAGACTGAGAGAAGAGTCTTCAGTATCCAACTGTTGGTCTATGAAGAGTCACCAAAGAGTCAGACTCAGCTCTGTACAAAGTAAGACTGAACATGTGTCTGCTGATGTGGTCACTGGTGAAAACAGGACGTGTTGTTTTCTACAGTGTCATGTGATCTGTCAAACAGCATCAACATTTAAGATGATTATAAACATGAAAAAGCTTTTCTTTCCTCGTCTTTAGTTTTTCTGTCACTAATGAAAATAATCATCAGATTCTCTGTCTTTAGTCTGACATTGTTTGTTCTCTGTCAGCAGATAGTGGTCTGCAGCAGGTTTTAGATCAACATAAGACCAGTCTGAGGACCAGATGTCAACATGTGACTGAAGGAAGTGATGGAGCAGGAAGTGAAACCCTCCTCAACAAGGTCTTCACTGAGCTCTACATCACACAGGGACAGAGTGAAGAGGTTAATACCCAACATGAGGTGATGCAGCTGGAGACGACTCACAAGATGGAGACACCGTCCAAGATGAAGACCCTCCATCACGCTGCCATCAGGTGTCACGACGTCTTTAAACTTTTACCTGATGAACAGAAAAAAGCAGGAAGGGCAAGAAGAGCAAGAGCAGCAGAAGCCTCCTCCCAGACTGGTTCTGACCAACGGCGTCGCTGGAGTTGGAAAAACCTTCTCGGTGCAGAAGTTCACTCTGGACTGGGCAGAGGGCTCAGAAAACCAAGACGTCAGTCTGCTGGTTCTGCTTTCGTTCAGGGAGCTGAACTTGATCAGAGATGAGCAGTACAGTCTTCTCAGGCTGCTCCATGTTTTCCATCCAACATTACAGAAGCTCACAGCAGAGCAGCTGGCTGTCTGTAAAGTGCTGTTCATCTTTGACGGCCTGGATGAAAGCAGACTGTCACTGGACTTCAACAACATGGAGGTCGTGTCTGACGTCACACAGACGCCATCAGTCAACCTGCTGCTGACAAACCTCATCCGGGGAATCTGCTTCCCTCGGCTCTGGTCTGGATCACTTCCAGACCAGGCGGCGCCAATCAGATCCCTCCACGGTGTGTGGACAGGGTAACAGAAGTACGAGGCTTCACCGACCCCCAGAAGGAGGAGTACTTCAGGAGGAGGATCAGTGATGAAGAGCTGTCCAACAGAACCATCTCACACATCAAGACGTCCAGGAGCCTCCACATCATGTGTCAGATCCCAGTCTTCTGCTGGATCAGTGCTACAGTTCTGCAGCACATGTTGACCACAGAGCAGAGAGGAGAGCTGCCCAAGACCCTGACGGACCTGTACTCACACTTCCTGCTGGTTCAGACAAAGAGGAAGAAGCACAAGTACCATGAGACGAGTCCACAGGAGCTGACGGAGGCTGACAGGGAAGTTCTCCTGAAGCTGGGGAGGCTGGCGCTTGAACAGCTGCAGAAAGGAAACATCATGTTCTACCAACAAGACCTGGATCAGTGTGGTCTTGGTGCCTCAGAGGCCTTGGTGTACTCAGGAGTCTGTACAGAGATCTTCAGAAGAGAGAGTGTGATCTTCCACAAAACAGTTTACTGCTTTGTTCATCTGAGTGTTCAGGAGTTTCTGGCTGCAGTTTACATGTTCCACTGTTTCACCACCAGGAAGACTGAGGTACTGAAGGACTTCCTGGGAGAAGACCACAGTGACTCATCTCTGGATGAGTTCCTGAAGAAAACCATGGAGAAATCCCTTCAAAGTGAAAACGGTCACCTGGACCTGTTTGTTCGCTTCCTTCATGGCCTCTGTCTGGAGTCCAACCAGAGAGTCTTAGGAGGTCTGCTGGGTCAGACAGAGACCAGACCAGGAAGCATCCAGAGAGTCAGAAAGGCCAGTCCAAAACCATCCAGAGAGTCATCAACAACCTGAAGGAGATGAACAGTAATAAAATCTCTCCTGACAGAAGCATCAACATCTTCCACTGTCTGACGGAGATGAACGACCACTCAGTTCATCAGCAGATCCAAGAGTTCCTGAAGTCAAAGACCAGATCAGAGGAACTCTCTGAGATCCAGTGTTCAGCTCTGGCCTACATGCTGCAGATGTCAGAGGAGGTTCTGGATGAGTTGAACACTAACAACTACAACACATCATCAGAGGGAAGACGGAGGCTGATCCCAGCTGTGAGGAACTGCAGAAAGGCTGAGTGAGTCCTGACATGATCATTAACATCATCAATCAACAGATGTGATCAGTAGTTTAGTCAGACTCAGATATACACAGCACCTCCACCAAGGCCAAACCATTTTCTTCTGTCAGATCTGGATTATTATCTGGATCTGCACCAAACTGTACAAAGTCATAGATGTGAACACCATAAATATGTCTGATTGTTTTACATCTAGATCCAAACATTAACAGAGAAGCTCCTTGTTGGAGCTAATTATTCTCATTGTTCTTAGTTTCACAGCTCATTAGTGTTTTTATGTCTCTGTGTCGGTGACAGCCGTGGACAGAGGGATCATGTCTTCAGGTTTTTCATTCCTCTTTGTCTGTTTGTGAGTCCGTCTGTCCCGTTCTGGTGAACAGGATGTCTCAGAGACGCCTGGAGGGCGGGGACAACAGGGACAATGATTTGAAGGATTTGGAGGTCTGGGTTTTGTTTGGGACGATGACGTGCTCTCCTGTTGGTTCATGGACGAGGGACGGACAGATGGTCTCTTCATCGTCCAGTTGTTTGAGCCTAAAGAGGATTTTGAGTGTTTCGTGTGTGTGTGTGTTTGTTTTGTCTTTTGTTTAAAGCTGCAGACTCAGATCAGGGCCTGAAATTCATTTTTTCAAAAGGGGGATTCCCCCTTATATGCTTCACATAGGGAGGATTTATAGACTCTGGGGGGATATTACTGGTCACCTTAACTGCAGCTCTGACATTGTCTTACTTGTGCTTTAACTTGCATCAGTGGCTCTTTCCCTGTCTTGTCTCCTCTGCTTCATCTCTTTCCACACGGGGTTAATAACACAGGGGTTAAAACAAGAAAATATTTGTAAACATGAAAATCTGTCCAGGAGGAAATTCTACTTATGAGATTAACTATGGGCCTTGTCTTTGGGCTGCTTAGGCGGCTCTGCTTTGGGCGGCAGGTAAATTTCCATTTTAACCAGCGTCCATGTTTGCTTTGCCTTTTAGGCCTCGTTACACCAAAACCATACAGAGATTTTTGTGTTTTTACACAAAACTTCAGAAAGTCTTCAGAAATGTCTTTGTTTATACCAAGACGCAAAAGTTGAGTGAAAACGCTGTAGTACATGTGCCAGACCAGTTGGTGGCACTGTCGCGCCTCCACAGTCATGTATATAAAAACAAAGAAGAAGGCGTCTGTAACAACATGATACAATTATAAATGATATAATAATTATGAAATAGTGTCACGTGTTGTGTCGTATTCAGTTTATGTTCTCATGTACTTGAGTGTTTTCCGACGGCTCCTGAACGCACCTCGCTAGTGACCGACCAGCAGTTTTTTTTCCTTTTTTATTATGATGAATTTCATTGAATGAAATGACCGAACGCCGGCAGGTTTTTGTTGATTGATTTATTAAATGACCTAACGCCACCAGTTAGAGGTGTGAAGCAGCACTGTGTCATGTGACTTTTTATGTTTAGCCCGTTTCACCTGCTCACATGGAAACGCTGGTGGGGCGCTTTCAAAACTTTTCACTCTGGAGGTGGTTTCAAAAGTTTGCGGTTTCGGTCTCCGAAAACGCCAAAAATCTCCATGTAATCTAAAGGCCATAGTTAACGGAATCCTAAATAGCAAAATGCCATTGAATCAACATTGAAATGGCATCAGGCAGAAGCATTGAATCCACGTTGATTTCCGACATTGAGTCCACATTGAAAGCGCTCGTTATGATCAATGTTGAAATGACGTTGAAACTTCAATTATAACCGACATTGATTCAACATCGATTCACCATCATCTACATGCTGCTGTTATTGAAATATGGTTGATTCAACATTGAAACCATGTTATAAATATATTATATATATAAACACAACGTTAAAAACTATTGAAACAGACAGTTCAATTCTCTCTATCACACACACACACACACACTGCAGCGTTTAGTTTATTAATAATAACATGAGAAGACGACCGGTAAAGTCCATCCCACCCTATTTGTCGCTGAATTTACCGACTAGGGACTGGCCATGTGAACAAATCCAGCGCCGAGGTGTTGTCAAGCAAGCGATGATGATTGACACTGAAACTGAACTTGGACTTATAAGATATGAAAGTTCACCTACTGATCACTTTAAATGATATTCTTATATTTAGTTTTTATTGTTTTGTGCCGCTTCGGGTGCAGCTGAACACCAATGTTAAAGTTATATCAGCCTATTCACCGTAACAACAGCCTCGATTTCAGCAGTTCATTCATTTGATTTTAATTTAATTTCAGTCACATCTACTCGTCTCTGTGGGGCTGTGAACTTACGTGTTTACACAATCGTTGATCTTTTTCCAGCTGTCTTTTCGGTTTTTAGCAGCTGCTGCCGTGTTGTTTTTTTTACTTAGATTATCGGCGGTTTTTCTCATATTGTTGTAAAATCATCGTCTGCTCTTCGGCTGTGAAGTCGCTGCTCTGCCGGTTCTCGTTTCCATGTTTGTGATTGGTCATCTGCTGCAGACGCCCTCTTTTTTTGTGAACGCGCTCACATCTAGATTGAAAAAACCTGGGTTGACTAATCGAGTTGATAACCAGCTTCGTGGTACCGCTTAGCCAGACTGAGATTGTTAGGATTAGTGAAGCCAGATAACTGAAAGAGATCCTGGGTAAGTTGAACTTGCTTCGTAGTTCAGGCCTCTGGTTGATGCTCGTCCGTATCCGTCGATCCGTCGCTAAAGCAACGACGCAGAGCCCTCTCGTCGCTGCTAGCGTAGCCCGTCCCGACCCCTCTCCGTCAGCTTACGCCACCTCCCCAACTTTTTAACTTTCCGTCTAAACGACGGAGAGCTCACGGAGACCGCAGATGGACAGATACGACTGTCGATTCAGCCTCCGCTAGGACGTTTCGCACAAGTAGGACGTTTTGTCAGAACACTGGTCAGCAGATTGAGAACATGCGCGGTAGAATCTTGAGCCTCAAAACGATTAAATAAACATTTATTTTTCAAAGTGTAAAACCTTGTAATGATATGAATAAAATTAAGATTGAAAATTGAATTTTTTGACAAATGAAGACTTTAAGGACCCGCGACCACCCTGTCCACTCTGCCCCGGTAACGGTGCAGCTAGAAGCTGTAAGAGGGTCACGGCAACGGGGGCAGAGCATCTCGCTGGCATTTTTACAGGCCTTTTTGTTAGCTAGCTAAGCTTAGTAGATACTACTCCTGCTGTCAACATGCTAACATTAGCTAGCAAACATGACAAGATTACGACGATATAAGTCTATTTCACTAAATAGTGAAAAACAGTTTGCCTTCAGTGTTGACTGTAACATGGTAAGAACATATAAGGATAGCAGTAATCACTGATCAAACTAAACCAGAAGCGCTTTAATTAGCGATTACGGAGCTAACGGTTATGCTACTGGCAGCTTCAAAGTAGGACTGACCAGCCAACATTACACCAAATTAAGTGGAAAGTAGCTACGTCGCTTCATATTTTAACCGTGAAGCGATAACAACTATTCATATTTTAACTTAAGTCTGGGAAAAAGACAATGTTAACACCGCCTCAAACAAACACTAGCTAAATAAGATAAAAATGGCAGATGTCAAACTTACCTCTGTAAATGCTGGAGTGACTGCAAATCCTCTGCCCAAACCACTTCTTCTTTTTTTGTTTATGGCGTCCAAACCAACGGTCTTCCAGAGAATTAAAAAAAAGGCCTTCGCTGATTGGCTGACTGAAAAGATCATTGGCTTCAGAAGATGAACATTGAAACAATGTTGATTAAATGTTTTATTTTCACTTATTGAATCTTCAACCTGTTTACAACGTTGATTCAATGCCAGTTTTTCAATGTTTCAAATTACAATCATAATTAACTGTTGAATCAATGTTGACTTTTCAACATCAACCAAATATCAACCAATCTGACCATAATTCAACGTTGAAATAACATGGTTTGCTATTATTCCTTAAATCCGTTATTGAAATGGGAAACGTTTTGTTTGCTGGCGAGAGCGACGCTGTGACAACCGATGGAGCTGGTGACGAGAGAGAGGAGAGAGCGCCAAGTCTGTGGATAGTGAAGTTCTTCTTTGTTTTAATGTTGTGGCGGCGGCAACAGGAGCATTCAGCTCCGATACAAACGTTCACTGAACATTATTACACGTCGCTGTAATTGTATGAGGGAATTTCCCGCATTATAAGAGCTAGATTTGCGGGAATCAATGATACTATGCGCATAGCCACAATCCCAATCAGTGAAATTTCAGGCCCTGCAGATGATTGAAATGTGTTTGTAGATAAACGGCTCCAGTTACTATCAGGCTTATATCATGGAGAGTTAAAGAGGCACTATGACAGATGTTTAAGTGAATGTATCAGCTTCGTAGTCACTGTGATGGTTAAATGACTCCTTATGGGATGAATGAAGGGTCTCTCTGCTGCCCCCACCGTCTCTTGGTGAAAAACCACACTTGTAAGATCAGTGTTGTCACCCGCCCACTTTGGATTCACAAAGGTGGAGTTCAGCGTCACAACGTTTCACTGTGGTTTCCTGGTTAAACAACGTGGTCAGAACGGTGCTACGACACCTTGGATGAATAAATAAATAATCTTCATCGCAGCAAAGATTCAATTCCACTGATGTGAAGCGTCATGCAACAGGACGTTGAGTTCACTTGTGTTTGTGTTGAATGAAACGTTTGGCTACGTATGGTGCATCCTGAACTCGGCCTTACTCCGACACTGTAGGAGGAGCTTCATAGAGAACAAAGTGACCAGACTTGCATAGTGCTCCTTTAATGGAGCTGCTAATGAAGTCAAACGTTACAGAATAATTCCACATGTTAAATCTCTGGCACATGATGGTTCTAATAATGAAGCCATGATGTTTTCTATCTAAAGGTCAAAGGTCAGTGTCACTGTGACATCATAATGTTTGTGGTCATTATTCAGCGTGGTGACTCAGGAACAGAAGGGAGACGTTTGTTCAGACACTGAACTGGAGACACTGGTCTTGGTGTCCACCTTGAAACTGTGGTGACTGTGTAGATCTGCTGTCGGGTTGAAGACGTTTTAGAATTTGTAGGTCTGAGACTGAGGAGGATTATTGTTTCCTGTCAAACACAATAAGATGAGATGAGCTGAACCACACATGTCAACATGTTGATCACATTATCACCTGTTTTCTTTTGTATGTTGTATGTTTTTATTACAAATTGTCTGATTTTATATTTTCTATAATCACAGATTTCAGTCTTGTGGACTCTCAGAGACTGAGTGTGAAGTCGTGGCCTCAGCTCTGAAGTCCAACCCCCTCCCATCTGATACATCTGGACCTGAGTTACAACAACCTCCAGGATTCAGGAGTGAAGCAGTTGTCTGCTGGACTGGAGAGTCCAAACTGTCGACTGGAGACTCTGAGGTCAGTTCACTGAGTTTTTGTGTAAATGTTGATTTGAAATGTTTGAAGTTGGAGTTTTTCATTGGTTCAAACATTTAGTGGATTTGTGTGTGAGGATGTTTAAACAATGAGCTGGTGAAGAGAAATGACTGTGTGTTGTTATTACTACAAAAAGAAGAAGGTGAGACCAGTCATATAGAGAATGAACAGAGGTTTTCTGTTTCTCTTCAAATCAGAAAGTTGATGAAAATCAAAGTGCAGCACAGACTCAGATCTTCTGCTGCTGCTGCTCATTTGAAGACGACAGAAGCTGCATCTCTCCTCATCAAACACATGTTGCACCAAACTAAAGTCACACAAGTGATGAATGTGAACGACACCATCCAGTGTGAGATTTGTGGAACAATAAAAGCTTCCTAAGGTTCCAGTTTATTTCCCAGTTATTGTGGAAACAGACGCACGTTCCTGTTGTTGTGTTTCCATGTCAGCGCTGCTGAATCATTTGAAGCCACAGACCTTCAGACTGCAACAGGAAGCAGATTAAAGCAGGACCAGTGTCTGAGGAGGGAAAGTGTAGAAAAGAAGAAAGTCAGCTGGAGGGAAGTGTGGGACATGGGAGCAGGTGGATTAGATTGATGTCAGGAGCAGCTGATGATCTGCTTCATCTCCCCACAATCACAGTAAATGGAGAGGTGGGGGCCCAACATGTCCTCTGTACTGAGGTGGAGCTTCTACAAACCTGCTCAGCCTCCAAACACAAGAAGAAGAAGGTCAGGGAAGAAATGAAACCACGAACAGACTTTTAGTGCAACATGTGTGATGTGATATTGATTCTGTTCTTCTGTCTGTTACTGTTGTAAAGGTTTTAAAACTTGATTGACATCAGTCATATATTTCTTTTTTTTTTTTTTTTTTATTTTTTTTGTGGGAGGTCATTCACATTTCAAAACATGGGTGTTTATAACATATACATACACTTTCACCCAAACACACACAAAAGATAAATACAAAGAATACATAATATATTCTTAACTCAAATGTCTGTGTTATGTTTTATCCACATCACAGTGTATCTTTTCCTGTTAATCTCCCTTTTTTCCCTCTCTCATTTTTATCTTTAATTATTTGAACAGAACAAAACAATGTCACACATACTCATTAATTCTTGCAAACATGTCTGTTATATCAGTCTCTGTAATAGATCACTGGAGATGGCAATGTCCATCAAAGCAAGTCAGGTCTCTGTGTGATGATGTACTTCACCCATTTTTCCCACATCTTCTTAAATGTTTCTGTTTTCATTTTTAAAGCGAATGTTAACCTTTCCATTATGTAGATATGATAAATAATTTTAAACCAGTCCTCTAGTGATGGAGCGTCTGGTTGCAACCACTTCTTAGTCAGGGCTTTTTTCCCCCCAATAAGTAATATTTTCATTAAATATTTGTCTGCTTTAGTCTGAATATTATTTGTTACATTGCCCATGTACATTGTCAGAGCATTAAAAGGAATAATCACTTGGAATACCTTTTCCAAGCACTTATGAATGTCCCGCCAATATGAAATAATTTTTGGGCAGTCCCAGAACACATGATAGTGGTTGCCCACATTTTCCCCACATAACCTCCAACAGTTCGACCCAACACCTTGATATTTCTTCTGGGCAGGGGTGATGAAGAATCTCATAATATTTTTCCACCCAAACTCCCTCCAGCATTGTGAATATGTGGTTGTCCACTGAGATTTACATATATTTTCTCATACATCCCCAGATATCTCCATTCCTCCCTCCCTCTCCCATTTATTTTTAACTTGAAGGGTGTTTGTACCTAAAGAGCCCTGGAAACTTTTGTATAATCTAGATATTATCTTACTTCCACTCCCTGTTTTATAGGTCCACACAAATATATTTATAATGCCATTGTCTGCTTTCTCCAGTCCCTCATTCATTACTTCATTCACTCTGTGTCTCATTTGTAAATACCTAAAGAAATCTTGGTTCTCCAATCCATATTCTTTTTTAAGTATCTCAAACTTTTAAATGTTCCCTTATCGATACAACAACAGTATGCTGTGAGCCCTTTACTCGTCCATGATTTAAATTTGGTATCCGCTTTTATTTGGGATAAAATCTGTATCATATGCACATCATCGCAATATTTTCTCTGCACCATTCAGATTGTACTTTTTGACTATTTTCTGCCAGGTGTTGAGGGCAGTTTTTGTCCATGGGTTGATCTGGACTGTAAGGGTGTCTATCAATTTACCATCTGCAATCATAGCTTGTATTGGTGGTCTTACCAACTCAACTTCTATTTCCTTCCATCTTGCAATAAACTGTGAATTGCAGAGGCATATTAAAGGTCTTGCCTGGGCTGCATAATAGTAGTCTTTTAGATTTTGCAATGCCATGCCTCCTTTCTCTTTTGTTAATTGCATTACTTTATATTTTATTCTTGGTTTCTTACCCGTCCAGATATATCGAGAAATGAACTTGTCCCATTCTATAAACTGTTGTTTAGAGATTTCAATAGGTAGGGACTGGAAAAGATATAACAGGCGTGGTAAAATAACCATCTTAATTGATTCAATCCTTGAGGTGAGACTGAGGAAGGGCAGGTGATTCCACCTGAGAATATCTGACTTCATTTTGGAATTAAGAGGTATAAAATTAGCTTCAAATAATTTTGTGATATCCTCTGTAAGATTAATTCCCAGATATTTCATTGACTTATTAACACCTTTTAAATCATATTTTTCTAATAGGTGCCTTGGTGGAATATAATTAAAGGTCAGAATTTGGGTTTTTGTACGCTTTTATTTATACCCCGACAATTGACCAAATTTCTGCAAAGATGACATTAACACTGGTAAGGATACTGAAGGTTGAGTCAAAAATATTAGCACATCATCTGCAAACAATGATAATTTGTGATCTTGTCCTGCTATATTTATACCCCTGATTCCTTCAGTTTGTCTAATATACTGGCTAAGAGGTTCTATAAAGAGAGCGAAGAGGAGTGGGGAACAGGGACAGCCCTGTCTACATGAGCGCCCCAGTATAAACGGTTCTGAAAGGCTCCCATTAATTTTAACCCTTGCTATGGGATTGTTATATATTGCTTGAAAGGCATCAATAAGGCTTCTGTGGAAGCCAAATTTCCCCAACACCTTATACAGGAAGGTCCATCTGACTGAATCAAACGCCTTTTCTGCATCCAATCCCATAAACATTGCTTCCGTTTTATTTCGATGTATTTCCCACATAATGTGAAGCGCCCTCCGTAAACTATCTTGAGTTTGCCTCTGATGGATGAATCCTGTTTGGTCCAGATGAATAAGAGATGGTAGGATTTTTTCTCTTCTTCTAGCTAATATTGAGGTGTAGATCTCATAATCCACGTTTAGAACAGAGATTGGTCGATATTATTTACAATCTAATCCATCTTTACCCTCTTTTGGTATTGTTGAGATTATTGCTTCCCTCCATGATGGGGGATCTCTCCCTTTTTGAGCGCCCAGTTACATGCCTGACGTAGTCTTTGAGTTAAATCTTCACTGAAGATTTTCTACCACTCTGCTGTAAAACCATCAGAACCTGGGCTTTTACATGGTTTAAGTCTAGTTATTGCTGACTTCACTTCTTTATCTGTGATTTCAGTAATTAGTGATTTATTTTGATCCTGTGTGACTAAGGGTAAATTCAGAGATTTAAGGAAATTGTCTATTTCATTTTCATTGTCTAGCCTTGGTTGTGAATATAATTTTGGGTAATAGTCTTCAAAACTTTGTTGGATCTCCTCTAATTTATACTTTATTTTCTTAGTTTGCTGACATCTTATTTTATCTATAGTATTGTCTGCTTGCTGTTTTCTTCATTTATATGCCAGTACTTTCATAGCTTTACTACCTGCCTCATAACAGCTTTGTTTCAGAAAAGTCAGTTTCCTTTTAATGTCTTCTGAATATATCTCATCTATTTTGTTTTGTAATCTCTTAATTGTTACTGCCTTATCTGAGTCTGTCCTACTCTTGTGGTCTTTTTGTAATTCCTTAAGTTTACTATACAAGTTATTGAGCCTCTCTTGTTTGAGTTTCTTAATTGCTGAGGAGCGAGAAATGATTTTACCCCTTAGTACCGCTTTATATGCATCCCATACAATGGCTGGGGATACTTCACCATTACTGGTCTCTTTAAAATAAGTTTCTATTTCCTTTTTCATTTCTTCTTTTTACTTGTGGATTATTCAGTATACTTGAATTTAGTTTGCATAATGTGGATTTTAGGTTGTTGTTAATGTTAATTTTAATTGTTATTGGTGAGTGGTCAGACATGTCAATTGTGCCAATGTCACATGATTGGATTCTGAATCTGTCTCTCTTAAACATAAAAAATAGTCAATCCTAGAGTAAGTGGAGTGTGGTGCAGAAAAGTGAGTGTAGTCTCGACTAGTTGGGTAGAGATCCCTCCAAACATCAATAACATCAATTTCGTTTAGGATAGCATTTACTTTGTTAATTAAGGGTTTGGTGTTTCCTGAGTTAGAGTTGGATGAGTCCATCTTTGATAACCTTATATTCATATCCCTCCACATATAAGCACTCCCTGGGATTTAGTAGATATCATATCAAGTACTGTTTTATAGAATGTCCAATCACTTCCTGGGGGGGCATAAATATTAAAAAAGGTTATCATTAGTCCTTCAATTCGTCCAATTATCATTAAGTATCGACCTTCTTTATCCTTAATCTCTGAAATATGTTCATATTGTATGTGATCTGAAATTAGAATAGCAACACCTCTTCTATGTCCGGATTTATAAGAGGAGCAAAATAAGTGTTTAAACCTTCCTCTTTTCAGTTTTAAATGTTCTGTTTCTGTTAAGTGTGTTTCTTGTAGGAAGGCCACCTGTGCCCCCTCTCCCTTAGTTTTGATAATATTTTGCTCCTCTTGATAGGGTTAAGTAGCCCATTCACATTAAAGGATATCACTTTGATGTTGTTAAAATGATTTGCCATTATTCCTATGTAAAGACATTTTACTTAACCTTATGTGAGTTTAGTGCGACATATTCAATGCTGCACAGAACAGCAGCGAACAAAACACGAACAAAAAAAACAAGTAGTAAGTTTAACAATGAAAAATTTGGACTTCCAAAAGTGGGGTTTAGAGTAAGACCCTGTGTGCGTTGAGCAGCCTTTATGAGGGAGAGCCTCCTTCTAAAGGGAGGGCCCTCATTTACAGTGGCTTCAGAACAAACCTCATCCATGATGGTATCAGTCTGACCCCCGACTTATCAATTCCTATCATCTGTACTTTTATATTGTATCTAACAAACCGCCTTATCGCGCCAAAACTTGAACTGATGTTGCACATCAGCTATACATCAAGTTCACATTCATTTAGTTCTCGAGTTCGTTATCTACTCAGCCGTGTCCTGGTCTCTAGGTGTCGGGTCCCAGCTAAATTTCTGGAGCTTTTCTCTGACCAGTGACTCTCGCTTTACGCCCCGTCCTCGCTGCAGCCGATTGACCATGTCATCCTCTGGATCTGCTCCATCAGTGTCTCAGGTGGTTTGAGTACGGTGACCGGTAGCCCTCTCTCAGCCATCTCCTTGGTCGCTTCTTCTGCAGTGTTGTAAAGGCGGGTTCCGTCCGGGTAAAAGACCCGTAGTTTAGCCGGAAGGGGTCTGGAAACGTATATCCCTCTCTTTCAGTATCTTCTTCGCCTCTGAGTATTCTTGTCTTTTCTTAAGTACAGCTGGTGCGTAGTCATTATCCAGATTAATTTGCTTATTCTTCCAAATAAAGCCCTTCTTCTGCCACGCTGTTCTGAGGATCTCCTCTTTGGTTCTGTAGCTCAGAAACTTGACAATAATGGATCCAGCGGGAGCTCCTTCTGGCGGTGCTGGTCCAGGCGCGCGGTGCGCCCTTTCAATATGGAGGTCCATGTCGGGTGGCAGGGCTAAGTTATGTTTCAGGAGCTCTTCCACAAAGGTTATCACTGATTGCGACTCATTGTCAGACCCCTCGGCAACGGAGTAAATCCTAACATTGTTTCGTCTCGATCTTCCTTCCTGGTCCGTTTGTTTAGCTTCCAGGTGGGTTTGAAGTTTTATTAATTCCTTCACTACCTCTTCCACGTTTTGTATCCTCTCCTCTGTGTTTAAGATCCGTTCTTCGGCCTCATCGAGTGGCTGTTTTGTTTTGCCGATCTCTTCTTTAATTTCTGTCAGTTGTTGCTTGTTGTCTTGTCGGAAACTTTTTATCTCAGCAAATATAGTGTTCAGACTGACCTCTGTCTCTTCATGCGCCTTTCCCGCTAGCATTAGCCGCTGAGCTGCAGCTAGCAGGGAGGACTCGCGACTCGGACTTTTGTTCGCATCGGGAACTTTCTTGGTTTTGGCTTTACTCTGCCTGTCTCTGGTCATGATTAACTAATTAATCGTGATGTTGGCGCAAGTTTAATGCGAGTTTAGTATATATAAAAACGCTATTTTAACAAATTTGTCGGGGGAGATTTTCTCTTAGGCTGCCATCTTTGCGGCTGCGCAGTGGAAGACCGCAGTCATATTTCTACAGACACTGGACTGAGTGAATATGACGTATTTGTGTCTGTCGCTGATCAAAATACTACAAATGTTTAGAAAAGTAAATCATGGAGGGGTAGGGAGTGATCATTTTTCTTTAACACAATGATTGTTGATTATTTTCTAAACATCCATCATAATTTCCATCCATGTATTTAAAGTTGGACTCTCCTGTGATAACCACTTCCTGGTGAGAGCAGCAGGATCTTCATGAAATATTTCTCTCTTTTGGTCCTGAGACATGGACATCAGGTTCATCTCACTGCGTCTTCCTTCAGTTTTTATGTGTTGGTAAATAACGCCTCTCTGATAGTTTAGTGAAGTTTTTGATCACGCCGATGAGCAGATATTTCAAAGCCTCCGCTTTGCCACGTCAAGAGGAATGTGCTGTCAACGTGTCTTGTTGTAATTCTACCACAGTCACTGGGTTTCATCTTTGTTGATCTTGTTTCCTTTTTCTTTGATAAATCAAAATGTGGTCTCACAGCAGGACACTTTCTGTTCTGTTCCTTCAATAATAATTCCTCTCATCTCTTCATTTGGCTCCAACTAATGTTTATGTTGGTAGTCAACTAATGTGTGGATTAGTTTTCAATGGTTCAACATTTATTTCAGCCACACCCACCATCTGTGCTTCCTGTGGCCGTGGCTCCATCATGGGCTTCAGGTGATGTTTTCTCTCACCTGCTCTAATCTGCAGCCCATAAATGTCTCCCTGTTGTCCAGTCACTGCCTCAACGTAACATCATGTCTCATAGTAGATTAAAACAATGACTCCGTGTTCACACTCCCTGTAACACTTTGAAACATCATCTTCCATCTTTTCAGTTAATACCTCTGGCTCCTCTGTTCTTTGATTGACCTTGATAAACTCACATTTACTAGTTGATTTGTGTCTTTGTGAAAATCTCGTATCTCCTCCAAAACCTTTGTTCAACTTGATACTTTGTTGTGATCAGGGTCATTGTTTCCTCCAGCATCTTGTGTCAGTGTCAGAGAGCTGCTCTCTGTGTTTGTAGGAGATTCAATCTGCTTTTTGTTTCCTTCATTTTTGATCTTTTTACTGCATTTTCACCTGAATGTTACAACAATCTGCTTCTACTGTTGTTAGTAGTAGTAGTAGTAGTAGTAGTAGTAGTAGTAGTAGTAGTAGTAGTAGTAGTAGTAGTAGTAGTAGTAGTAGTAGTAGTAGTAGTAGTAGTAGTAGTAGTAGTAGTAGTAGTAGTAGTAGTAGTAGTAGTAGTAGTAGTAGTAGTAGTAGTAGTAGTAGTAGTAGTAGTAGTAGTAGTAGTAGTAGTAGTAGTAGTAGTAGTAGTAGTAGTAGTAGTAGTAGTAGTAGTAGTAGTAGTAGTAGTAGTAGTAGTAGTAGTAGTAGTAGTAGTAGTAGTAGTAGTAGTAGTAGTAGTAGTAGTAGTAGTAGTAGTAGTAGTAGTAGTAGTAGTAGTAGTAGTAGTAGTAGTAGTAGTAGTATAAATGTGGTAAAAACATCATTCATCATTTTTCATCTTTTATTCTTTATTCAGTTTGTTCAGATGCAGTTTGTCAGAGATCAGCTGTGATTCTCTGGTCTCAGCTCTGAAGTCCAACCCCTCCCATCTGAGACAACTGGACCTGAGAGGAAACGAGCTTCAAGATTCAGGACTGAAGCGTCTTTGTGGTTTTCTCCAGAGTCCAGACTGTGGACTGGAGACTCTGAGGTCAGTTCACTGTCTGTTACTGTTGTAAAGGTTTTAAAACTTGATTGACATCAGTCATATATTTCTACAGACACTGGACTGAGTGAATATGACGTATTTGTGTCTGTCGCTGATCAAAATACTACAAATGTTTAGAAAAGAAAAATGAAAAGGAACCATGAAGATGTAGAGAGTGATCTTTTCTCTGTAACACAATGATTGTTTATTATTTGACTTTCTCCATTTTATAAACGTCCAAATCTCGTATCTCCTCCAAAACCTTTGTTCAACTTGATACTTTGTGTCAGTTCAACTTACCCAGGATCTCTTTCAGTTATCTGGCTTCACTAATCCTAACAATCTCAGTCTGGCTAAGCGGTACCACGAAGCTGGTTATCAACTCGATTAGTCAACCCAGGTTTTTCCAATCTAGATGTGAGCGCTGCTCACATAAAAGAGGCGGCGTCTGCAGCAGATGACCAATCACAAACATGGAAACGAGAACCGGCAGAGCAGCGACTTCACAGCCGAAGAGCAGACGATGATTTTACAACAATATGAGGAAAACCGGCCGATAATCTAAGTAAAAAACAACACGGCAGCAGCTGCTAAAAACCAAAAAGACAGCTGGAAAAAGATCAACGATTGTGTAAACACGTAAGTTCACAGCCCCACAGAGACGAGTAGATGTGACTGAAATTAAATTAAAATCAAATGAATGAACTGCTGAAATCGAGGCTGTTGTTACGGTGAATAGGCTGATATAACTTTAACATTGGTGTTCAGCTGCACCCGTGGCGGCACAAAAACAATAAAAACTAAATATAAGAATATCATTTAAAGTGATCAGTAGGTGAACTTTCATATCTTATAAGTCCAAGTTCAGTTTCAGTGTCAATCAGTCTCTGGTTTAGGGACGACAAGCACAGTTAATGAAGGAGGACGAGGGTGTGTCGTCGGACCCTGGCAGCTCCAAACAGGAGCATTTGTAAAATGTGTTAATAATAAAATCCAGTTATTTAATATCCTAGTTAATTATTGTAGGAGTCAATAACGCAGCAGTGCTACTGTCTGAGGGACAGTCAGCTCCACTGTGTCACTGACAACGTCTTGGTTTGAGGAGATCACAGATATTTAAGTGACGCCCAATAAATAATCTTGCCGGTCTCTAAAAACCCTGGTCCTCCTCATAGACCCTCTCTCAATCCGCACCGAGCTCCACAGATCTGCAATAAAAGGACGAGACATTTTCAAGAGCATTGATTGGTCGGAGGGCGGGATTTTATAGTCTCTGATCTCTGATCTGGAACATAACCTGCTCCAGAGCAGGTTAGCCGCTCAGCATCAGTTACCATGGAGACGTAGCCCGCAAGAAGTCAACCACCTTCATAGGACGGAAACCCAGAGTTAACCCTGAAGTTACCACCATAAGAACTAATCCTGCTTCGTAGTCCAGGACTCAGGTTGACTGGAGTCTCCTACCAGCTTCCTGCCTTTATACTTGTGAGTGCCCCCTAGTGGCCACAGTGTATCTAACCCAAACATTACAATAAACACAAAGTAACAAAAATAAAAAGTAAACATGTGAAGCAAAGTAATTAACTAAACAAATAACTAGCAAAAGAAAACCTGATCAAAACATGACGATGATGTAAACAAAATAATCTATAATAAACAAACAATTGTATTAACGACTGAAGTAGCAGTAGTAGTAGTAGTAGTAGTAGTAGTAGTAGTAGTAGTAGTAGTAGTAGTAGTAGTAGTAGTAGTAGTAGTAGTAGTAGTAGTAGTAGTAGTAGTAGTAGTAGTAGTAGTAGTAGTAGTAGTAGTAGTAGTAGTAGTAGTAGTAGTAGTAGTAGTAGTAGTAGTAGTAGTAGTAGTAGTAGTAGTAGTAGTAGTAGTACTAACAGTAGTAGTAGTAGGAGCTTTATGACAGTGATGCTCCAGAAAAACAGCAGGAACTTCTCCAATTGAAAGCCCAATACAATGAATTAACTACAAATAAAATAGCTTCACATTTGTTGTGGATAAAACCATCATATTATGATCAGGGAGAAAAAGCTGGAAAGTTGTTAGCATGGAGAATTAAGAAAATACAAAGAGATAGAGCTATTAACTCCATTATATTAGAGGCTGGGAAAGAACTAGTAGATCCAATTGAAATAAATACCGCCTTTAAAAAAATTATTGAAGATCTATATAAATCTGAATATCTCACAAAAAGAAACTGAATTTTTAGAACAGCTTGGATTTCCAACGCTAACTGAGGAGGCCGAGACAAATGTTGACAAAATGTAAGTATTGTAGAACTATGGGATGCGTTAAAGAATATGAGCAGTGGAAAGGCTCCCGGACCTGATGGCATACCCATAGAAATATAGAAGAAGTTCTCAGGAAAATTGCTACCACATCTCCTTGAGATGTTCAATGAATCCTTTGAAAAGGAATATTACCTCCATCCTTAAGATCTGCAACAATTTCCCTTTTGTTAAAACCAGGCAAACCCCCTTGGGAAAGAACATGGTACCGTCCTATATCGTTAATGTCATGTGACACCAAAATACTATGCAAGGCGCTGGCCAGGCGGATAGAAACCATCATTCCCAACCTGATCGCTAATGATCAAAATGGGTTTGTACAGGGCAGACAGGCATTTCATAACACACGCAGGCTGTTCAATATTTTATATGAAAAACAAAAAGCCAAGGACCATGCAGTCCTGTCACTGGATGCTGAAAAGGCGTTTGACAGGATTGAATGGAAGTACCTTTTTAATGTACTTAGAAGATTTGGTTTAGGGGAAATATATCTTCAATGGATTCAGTTATTGTACACTGAACCATTAGCACAAATGAAAACAAAGAGCCAATTTTCAAAGCCCTTTAATCTTTCTAGATCTACACGACAGGGCTGTCCCATGTCCCCTCTTTTGTTTTGATTTGCCATTGAACCCTTGGCCATGTCTATCCGTCAATCAGCTGAAATCACAGGTATGACTATAGGTAAGACAGAGCATCGTTTGTCTCTATTCGCAGATGATATTGTTGTGTTTTGAACCAATCTGGGAACCTCAATTAATGCGCTTTGCCAGCTTTTGAAGGAATTTGGCCAATTCTCTGGCTATAAAGTCACCAGCACCAAAAGTGCCTTATTATTAGTGAATAAAGAAGAAAGGGAATCCTCCCTGAGCCATGCACAGTTTGCTACTGCCCCAGAAGGATTTACTTACTTAGGAATTAAAATAAGCCCTGACACTGAAAATATTATATCAATCAATTATGACCCTCTGTTGAAAGAAGTAGGAGAATCTCTGGAGAAATGGAGTTCAATGCCTATTTCTATGATAGGACGTATTAATATTATTAAGATGTCTATCCTACCCAAATGTTTCTATCTTTCTCAGTCTATCCCACTCCCTCTGCCCGCCTCTTTTTTCTCCACACTTAAGAAACACTTCAGCTGCTTTATATGGAATAACAGGCGTCCTAGGTTGCCACTCTCCCTTGACACCTCCCATACGAACGTGGGGGACTAAGACTGCCCCATATGAAACTTTATTATTGGGCAGCCCAACTCCGTGCAGCCATGTATTACTTTCTCAATACAGAAGTCCCAGCTTGGATAAAGATAGAAAATAACACATTAGAATTGCCACTGCACCTGCACCTTTACTCTGCACCGACCAGAATACTTACCAAACGTACACATGATCCCTTCCTCAAAAATACTATATCAATCTGACACAATGTTTTAAATGAAACTCCTAAACTCTCAGGTTTCACACCTATTTGGGGAAATGAAAACTTCAGAGCAGGGAGATGCGATATGGGATTCAAACACTGGATGGAAAAAGGACTAAGCCAGATAAAAGACTTATATAATGAAGGGACACTAATGTCATTCCAACAATTAACAGATAAACATGACCTTCCCAGAAAGCACTTTTTTAAATACTTGCACATTAGAAGCTTTATATGTTCCCAAATTAAAACTACCTTAGAAGCTACACTGTCCACTCTGGAAAAGTTGACGGTGCACCATTTATATGACAGAGGACAGTTATCAAAGTTTTATGATCTACTATTAGCAGGCTCCAAAGAGAACTCAATGTCATATTTAGCTGCATGGAAGAATGATCTTCAGGAAAACATCTCTGTAGAAGACTGGGAGGAGGCATGTCTTTATGCCCAAACCCAAACTATAAATACCAGATTTCAATTATTACAATATAAGTGGTTGCTCAGGACTTATATTACTGCGGTTCAATGACATCATTTTAATCCTCAGATCCCTGATACATGTACTAAATGCACTGAAGAGATTGACACTCTCTATCATTGTATGTGGAGTGCCCAAAACTCCAGGTATTCTGGAAAGAGGTTCTGGAGCTGACTTCTAAATTGACGGATAGTGTTGTTCCCATTACAGCTAAAATGTGTTTATTACACATATACCCTGAAGATTTTCCAGCAAATACCAAGAAACGCAAACGAATCAATTTTTGTTTGTTGCAAGCCAAACGTGTAATTGCTTTGACCTGGAAGGATACTCAGAGACCTGGTTCTAGACAGTGGGTTAAGGAGATGTCTTGCAGTCTGGCACTAGAAAAACTGACGCATATAGTAAGAGAAAGTTGAGGATTTTTATAAGATATGGACGCCTTTTCTTATTTTTATGAACAACATGAATATACAAATGCCTGGGAACAGATAAGCACAGGCACTGTTACCAATACCCCTACAGAATGGCTTGAATCTTGTACCACAGCTAGAGTACTATGGTTATGAACTGGGGGAGAGAAATAGGATGGTGACCATGTTTTATAACTCTACCTTAAACTGTCCCTTTAACTTCATTTATGTTATATTATTTTGATTTATTTTTTTTAATGTATTTTATTTATTTTAATTATGGATATTATTAATGTTTATTTATTTATTTTTCTTCTCTTCTTGACTCAATTACTTATTTTCCTCCAAGAAAACTGTTGGTTATGAGAAGGAGGGAAGAGATTTGAAAGTCTGTTATTGTTTGTTGTGTTAATTATGTTTTGATTATTATAGTAGTAGTAGTAGTAGTAGTAGTAGTAGTAGTAGTAGTAGTAGTAGTAGTAGTAGTAGTAGTAGTAGTAGTAGTAGTAGTAGTAGTAGTAGTAGTAGTAGTAGTAGTAGTAGTAGTAGTAGTAGTAGTAGTAGTAGTACTAGTATCAGTAGTAGTAGTAGTAGTAGTAGTAGTAGTAGTAGTAGTAGTAGTAGTAGTAGTAGTAGTAGTAGTAGTAGTAGTAGTAGTAGTAGTAGTAAAATGTGGTAAAAACATCATTCATCATTTTCATCTTTTATTCTTTATTCAGTTTGATCAGATGCAGTTTGTCAAAGATCAGCTGTGATTCTCTGGTCTCAGCTCTGAAGTCCAACCCCTCCCATCTGAGACAACTGGACCTGAGTGGAAACAAGCTTCAAGATTCAGGACTGAAGCGTCTTTGTGGTTTTCTCCAGAGTCCAGACTGTGGACTGGAGACTCTGAGGTCAGTTCACTGTCTGTTACTGTTGTAAAGGTTTTAAAACTTGATTGACATCAGTCATATATTTCTACAGACACTGGACTGAGTGAATATGACGTATTTGTGTCTGTCGCTGATCAAAATACTACAAATGTTTAGAAAAGAAAAATGAAAAGGAACCATGAAGATGTAGAGAGTGATCTTTTCTCTGTAACACAATGATTGTTTATTATTTGACTTTCTCCATTTTATAAACGTCCAAATCTCGTATCTCCTCCAAAACCTTTGTTCAACTTGATACTTTGTTGTGATCAGGGTCATTGTTTCCTCCAGCATCTTGTGTCAGTGTCAGAGAGCTGCTCTCTGTGTTTGTAGGAGATTCAATCTGCTTTTTGTTTCCTTCATTTTTTATCTTTTTACTGCATTTTCACCTAAATGTTACAACAATCTGCTTCTACTGTTGTTAGTAGTAGTAGCAGTAGTAGTAGTAGTAGCAGTAGTAGTAGTAGTAGTAGTAGTAG